>JBBPBX010014581.1:0-24189 GCA_038048925.1 Garcialebias charrua
TTGAGAAACGATTTCAGGTCTTTAGAAGAATAGAATATATCTTTATTGACAGGGCACATGATTGAAATTACGCACACAAGATGGGCCGAGTGCACGAAGCCACAGTCGTGTCAGCACCGCCACAAAGGCAAACTCGAGACAGAATTTGCAGTTTTTCTCTCACCATCAGAGCTTCTGATGTGCTGTTGACATGTTGAAATCATTTATTTGCAGTGTGATGTAGAATTGAAGGACAAATTTGCCTCTGTGGGCTTGGAAACATTTTACAAGTATCTCTTACTATCCTAAACTGACAGCACTGGCTGCAAAAATGTCCATGTTTGGGACTACCTACCTGTGAGCAAGTTTTCACTAACAAACATTAATAAAACAGCTACGCTCAAAGCTCAATTTATGGGTTCACAGTTGCTTCCTAGATGTGGAAAATGGATTTAAAATTCATTCATTTCTAAATTTTGATGCATTTTTAACATGCAGGAAAGTGTTTTAACAAAACTGTTTTTTTTATGTCCAGAGGCCCAGACTTAGCTTTTTTAGATTTTTCTACCTGGATTATTGAGCATGCATCAGGGTATTTAACAAAACAGTTTGTTGAATAAATGTTTTAAAACGTGCAATCACTGATCAGTTTTTTAATGTGTAATGCACTTAAATGTTAAACTGAGTAAAAGTGTAAAAGGACAATTAATTTAATGTTAATATTTTTATAATTTATTTATTCTTTGCACTAATACAAAGAAAAAAAGTGGACTTTTGGAATGCGTATTCTGGTCTGGCCCCCTTGAGATCAGATTAAGCTGTATGCGGCCCCCAGATCAAAATGAGTTTGACACCCCTGCTCTGGAGGATCAGGTAGTCACTTTCTTAAGTGGCAAAAACATTAACATTAAACATGATGACATTTCCATCTGTTACACACTGCCCAATAGAGCTGACAAACTTAAACCATTAGTAGTCGTCAGATTCATTGGAAGGAAACAAAGAAACAGGGTAATGATGTAGTCAAAGAAACTCATAAACACTAATGTCTACATGAATGAACACCTAACTAAAAAAAACGCAAACATTGCACGTGAAGCAAGGTTGTTGAAAAAGAACAAACAAATAGCAAAAACTTGGACAAGAAACGGAAACATATGGATCAAAGTACAGGAAAGTTCTCAAGCTAAAATAATAAAAGATCTGAAAGACTTAGACACATTTAAATGAGCTCAAAAATGACAAATCACCAATCACTATCACATGTTCATACACAAAAATTGACAAAAATGAACAAACAAACAAATACATTAAAACATGACAACAACAAACGAAGACTCAGAGTTTAAAATATACAATGTTGAAGATGTGGTTGATGCAAATTTTTATCCTGCTATAAAAGACTGTGAATATTATAATGAAGAACAGTTTAATGACATCAATATAACAAATGGAGATCTCTCTATTATTCACATCAATAGTAGAAGTATAAATGCAAATATATCCAAAATAACAGATCATTTAAAACAGTTAAACAGAACTTTTACATTAATAGCACTGTCAGTAGGGATGGGAATTGAAATTATCAATATCAATGCCGTTATCGATGTCCTTTATCGATTCAATTCCTTATCAATTCTGTTATCAATTCTCATTTGGGTAAAAAAATATAGTAAACCATTTTAATAATAAACGAATAATATAGGATAGAGTTTCCGGAAAGGCCTTGGTTGGCTGCATTTTCCTTTTGCAGTTAGAACTTGGCAGTCACTTTTAGTTGTGTTGGTGACGTTGTGGTTCACTTTCTACTTTTCTTGTAGGACACATACTTCTTAGGTAGACTTTAGTTGGGTTATTTTTATTTATTTATTTTTTTTGTCCTGTTTATCTCCTGTCCACGCTCCAGCTCAGTAGGTGGCGGTAATGCACCTTAAGTTGTTTGCCAACCGCCATTAAACTCCACCTAGAAGAAGAAGAAGAACTCGGTGCTTATGCTAGCTGTTTGTGCTGGGGTTACTTGGATAAATCCGCAGAGTTTCCCGCTGTTTCAAGCCAAATTAACACGGCCGGAGGATTCTATTGTGTGTTTTGTGTCGACCACTCGACGGTGAGTCGTTAATTTTATGTATTTTGGGTTCATTTCGCCAATTTTACTCTTCAAAATGGCGGCCGCCAAACTCAGAAAAACCTTGTGCTATAAAGTCACTGACTTTATAGCACAAGGTTCTTCTGAGCTTAACCGGTTCAAATGGTCAAATCTGTTGGATTAAAAAAAGTATTTCTCCATCTACCCTCTTCAAAATGGCGGTTAGCGTGTTAGCAGAACCGATAAGCTGAATCGTTAAGACACGCAACCTACAATTCCATGGAATTGGACTTTTAAGAACCGGTTCTCTAACAGAACCGGTTCTCGGTTCCCATCCCTAACTGTCAGAGACATGGCTTAATGATGAAAACAAAAATAATGTTCACATCAAAGGATATGAATTATATCATTTAAACAGAAACAATAAAAAAGGTGGTGGAGTAGCTCTATTTGTCAAAAATGAAATAAAATGTAGAATAATTAATGAAATGTCAATAATTGTTGACAATCTTATGGAAATAATAACAATAGAAATATTAAACGAAAATGCTAAAAACATATCCATAAGTTGTGTATATCGATCACCAGGATCAAATATAGAAATATTCACCGATAAAATCATACAACTATTGGAAAAGAGTTTAAATAAAAAAGTTTTCTTGTGTGGAGACTTTAATATTGACCTGGGAAATAAAACAGATTCAAATAACATCAGCACATTTCTAAATTCAATGTATAGTTTAAATCTTTATCCGTTAATATCAAAACCAACAAGAATTACAACTCATAGTGCTACGATAATTGACAACATTTTCACAAATATAACAAATGGGGATGTGACAGGTGGTATCTTAACAACTGATTTAAGTGATCATTTACCAGTTTTCACTATCTACAGAAATGATCAAAACATTACAAAAGAAGTAACAATTAAGAAAAAAATAATAAACACATCAAAAAAAGCAATGGATCAATTAAAAGATGATTTACAGAAGCAAAACTGGAAGGACGTGTATGTTGATGATGTTAACAGATCATATGATGAATTTATGAACATTTTAGAAGCTCTGTATGAAAAGAATTGTGTGCAAAGAAATCGTAGAAAAAGAAATATTGTCGACCAACCTTGGATGACTAAAGGGTTGAGAAATGCTTGTAAAAAAATTACTTGTATTCATGTTTCTTAAAAACGAGAACACAACAAGCTGAAGAAAAATATAAAAAATATAAAAATAAATTGGTAATGATTATAAGAAAATGCAAGAAAGAATACTATAGTGATTTATTAAACAAGAGTAATGGTGACACTAAAACAACATGGCGAGTTATAAATGATGTTCTAAAAAGTCATAAAGCGAAAACGAACATTGCAAAATATTTTGTGAAAGATGACAAAGAAATACATGATGAGAATGATATCGTAAATGAATTTAATCAATATTTTGTAAATATTGGATCAAGCCTTGCAGCTAAAATACCAAAAGTAGATAATAATGTGTGTCATTCAATTAAAAGTTGCACCAACAGTATTTTTCTTAATGGAACTAACAAAGAGGAAATTATGAAAATGGTAAAAAATCTCTCAGACAAGAGATCAAAAGACTGGGTGGACATGGATATGATGTTCGTAAAAGAAATAATGAGTTATGTTATTGAACCGTTTACATATATATGCAATTTATCTTTTTCAACAGGAATATTTCCAGATAACATGAAAGTAGCAAAGGTAATTCCTCTTTTTAAAAATGGTGATAAATGTGTATTCAATAATTATAGGCCAATATCCTTGTTACCACAGTTCTCAAAAATTCTAGAAAAACTATTTGTGACCAGATTGGATCAATTTATTGATAAACAAAATATTTTAAGTAGCAGTCAGTATGGGTTTAGAGGAAAAAACTACATCAATGGCTCTCATGGATTTAATGGAACAAATAACTAATGCTGTCGATCATAAACAGTACTGTGTTAGTGTTTTTGTTGATCTAAAAAAAGCATTTGATACCATTGACCACACCATTCTCATTGAAAAACTAAATAAATATGGTATTAGAGGACCAGCATTACAGTGGGTATGTTTATGTTTATTAAATTTGTTCATTTTTTTTTACAAAAGAAACAATACAAGACAATCTCATAAATGATAATGTACAAAATATAAAAAAATGAAAGGTAGCAGAAAGAAGAATAAATCTTATTATATCTGCCCCTTACTTCCAACAATCAGATTAAACAATAATAATCAACCATGTAAACAATAATAATTTTCAACCAACTTTTTCCAACAATCAGATTAAACAATAATAATCTTCAACCAACAGTACAAAATGACTAACTCTTTCTAATTTTCTAACTAATACTACAATACACATTACGCTATTTCATATATATTTTTTAACACATTTGTTTTGATCATTTTCTTAAATGTAAACATTGACTTGGCATTTTTAACTACATTCTCCAAGCCATTCCATAATCTAATTCCCTGGATTGAGGTAGAACGTCCCTTCAAACTAGTTCTGAATTGTGGTTTTACAAACATCTCTGTCCCCTTAAGATTATAACAACTTTGTCTTTTAACAAAATGCATTTGGATATTTAAAGGTAATGCATTATTTTGAGCCCTATACATAACTGATAAAATATTATAGTCTACCAAATCATGGAACTTCAATAACTTCAGTTGATAAAATAATGTACTTGATGGATGACGGTAATGTTTTCTAGTGATAATTCTTACAGCTCTTTTCTGTAATACAAAAATAGGCTTTGTGATTGTTTTACATGCATTCCCCCAAACATCAATACAATAGATTAAGTGTGGAACAATGATTGTGTTATACAACAAATACAGAGCTTTATCATTCAATAGGTCTCTGACTTTGTACAGTACTGCAATCGATTTAGCTATTTTTATTCTTACAGAATTTATGTGTTGTTTCCATGACAGTTTGTCATCAATGATAACACCCAAAAACTTCACCTCACTCACTCTACAAATCTCAACATCTTCAATTTTGAGTGGAACATCTACAGTTTTCTTTTTATTACCGAATATCATGTAATTAGTTTTTTCTAGATTTAATGATTATTTATTTATTTTAAACCAAGTTTGTATCTTGACAAATTCTGTCTTTATCAATTCCAACATTTGTTCAATATCTTCACCTAAACAGAAAAAAGTGGTATCATCAGCAAAAAGTACACATTTAAGGAGTCCTGACACATTTACCAAGTCATTCACATATAAAATAAAAAGCTTTGGTCCAAGTACAGAGCCTTGGGGAACTCCACATGTGATATTACAGAGGTCAGATCTTACATCATTTATTTGTACAAATTGTTTCCTATCTTTCAAGTAGCTAGATACCCACTGTAATGCTGGTCCTCTAATACCATATTTGTTCAGTTTTTCAAGGAGAATGGTGTGATCAATAGTATCAAATGCTTTTTTTAAATCAACAAAAATACTGATACAATATTGTTTTTGATCGACAGCAGTAGTTATTTGTTCCATTAATTCCATGAGAGCCATTGATGTAGAGTTTTTTGCTCTAAACCCATACTGACTGTTGCTTAGAATATTTTGTTTATCTATAAATTGATCTAGTCTGTTTACAAATAGTTTTTCAAGAATTTTTGAAAACTGTGGTAACAAGGATATAGGTCTATAATTGTTGAACACACATTTATCACCATTTTTAAAAAGAGGAACGACCTTAGCTACTTTCATATTATCTGGAAATATTCCTGTTGAAAATGATAAATTACATATGTATGTGAACGGCTCAATAACATGGCTCATTATGTCCTTTACAAACATCATATCCATGTCCACCCAGTCTTTTGATCTCTTGTCTGTAAGATTTTTTACTACATTCATTATTTCCTCTTTGTTAGTTCCATTTAGAAAAATACTATTTGCACAACCTGTAATTGAGTGGATCACATTTTTATCTACTTTTGGTATTTTAGCTGCAAGGCTTGATCCAACATTCACAAAATATTGATTAAATCCATTTACAATTTCATTTTCATCATGAATTTCATCGTTGTCTTTTACAAAATATTTTGAAATACCAGTTTTTGCTTTATGATTCTTCAGGACACTATTCATTACTCGCCATGTTGCTTTCATATCACCATTACTTTTATCTAATAATTTACTATAATATTCTTTCTTATGTTTCCTTATAATCCCTACTAATTTATTTTTATACTTTTTATATTTTTCTTCAGCGCTCTGACTTCGCAATTTCAAGAAACATGAATACAAATAATTCTTTTTTTACAAGCATTTCTCAACCCTTTTGTCATCCATGGTTGATCAATCGTATTTCTCTTTGTGTAATTTGTTTGCACACAATTCTTTTCATACAGAGCTTCCAAGATATTCATAAACTCATCATATGCTCTGTTCGCATCATCAACATACACATCATTCCAGTCTTGTTTATCTAGATCCTCTTTCAATTTTTCCAAAACTTTTTTTGACGTGTTTATGATCTTTTTCTTCATTGTGACTGCTTTTGTGATGCTTTGATCATTTTTATAGATTGTGAAAACTGGTAAATGATCACTTAAGTCGGTCGTTAAGATACCACCTATCACGTCCCCATTTGTTATATTTGTGAAAATATTATCAATTATTGTGGCACTATGAGTTGTAATTCTTGTTGGCTTTGATATCAATGGATACATATTTAAACTGTACATTGAGTTTATAAATGTGCTTATGTTATTTGAATCTGTTTTATTTCCCATATCAATGTTAAAGTCTCCACACAAAAAAAACATTTTTATTAAAACTCTTCTCCATTAGCTCCAAGATTTTATCCGTGAATATTTCTATATTTGCTCCTGGTGATCTATATACACAACTTATTATTATGTTTTTATCGTTTTTGTTTATTATTTCTATTGTTATCATTTCCATAATATTATCAACTATTATTGACATTTCACTATTTAATTTACATTTTATTTCATTATTGACAAATAGAGCGACTCCACCACCTCTTTTATTATTTCTGTTCATATGATATAATTCATACCCCTCGATGTGAATATTACTTGTGTTATCATCATTGAGCCATGTCTCTGACAGCGCTATTATCGTAAAAGTTCTATTTAACTGTTTTAAGTAATCTGTTATTTTGGATATGTTTGCATTTATACTTCTGCTATTAAAGTGAATAATAGAGAGAACTCCATTTGATATATCGGAGTCAGAGAGTCTTTATTGTCATTTGCACCGCATGTGGTACATGTGATGAAAACGAGATTATGTACACAGGGTCCCAGTTACATCCAACAACAAATGCAAGAGAAAAAAAAAGAACAGTAATAACATCTAGGATTAACTAAGAAAAACATCAACTAGTAATACACTAAGCCCTAATGTAGTAGAAAAACATCATTATAAACAGCAGCACGAACATGAGTCTGTATGAGCAGATGGTCACAGATGAACACAGCAACAAGAAAACAGATCAGCATGATGTGATATTTTGCAGTGATCATTCTTATTGTTTATTTATTCATGAGTCTAATAGCCTCAGGGTAGAAGCTGTTCCTCAGTCTAGTGGTTCTACATTTGATGCTCCTCAACCTCTTGATGTCATTAAACTGCTCTTCATTATAATATTTGCTATATTTTATTACAGGAAAAAAATTGCATCAATCACATTTTCAACATTATATATTTTAGGTTCTGAGTCTTCGTATGTTGTCATGTTCTAATGTATTTGTTCATTTCACTGTATATTTTATCCATTTTGAGTGTGAGTTGTTTCATTGATTTGTAATTTTTCATCTCCTGAGTTCATCCAGATCCGTCAGCTCTTTTATCATTTTAGGCTGAGACCCTTCCTTTGTTTTGATAAAGATGTATCCATTTCTTGTCCATGTTGATGCTATTTTGTTTTGTTTTTTTAACAACCTTGCTTCCTTTGCAATTTTTCCATTTTTTTGGTTAGATGTTCATTTATGTAAACTTTTGTTCCCTGCAGATTTCTTTTTTTATGCATAACATAGTTTTTTGTATTCCTGCTAATGAACTTGACGACTACTGACGGTTTGAATCTTGGTGAATTATTGGGCAGGGTGTGACAGAACGAAATGTCCCCATAGTCTATGTCAATGTTCATGTTCCGTAAGAAAGTAACTACATGCTCCTCCAGAGTCTCTTGTTCTTCCTGAGATTCATACTCTTCCTGAGATTCATACTCATTTGGGTCACTGTTATTAGGAGCTCTTTTATGTGTCCGACACTTACTAACATCAAGTCCTGAGATCACCACGTTGTCTTGCTTTGTGTATTGTTCTAAATCCTCTATTTTTCGTTCTAGTTCAGCAATTTTATTGTCTTTGCTAATTATCAGTTCTTTCAGTTCTCTTATTTCTTTAACTAGACCGGCCTGGGAATCCATTTTTGCTGTTAAATTTTCTATTTGTTCACTCATAAAGTTGAGTGATTTTTTAAAGTCTTGCATATCTGAGTTGTTTCCCTCCGAGTCTGGTGACTTTTGTCCTCTATTTCTCATATTTGTATGAGACCAGAACCTCCCGCCATAAAAACAGTTTCTTCCCCTCTGCTGTCAGACTCTTGAACACTCATAACCATGCTACCTCATAACTTGCCTTGGTCGCTGTATTTTGTATTTGTTCTTTGTATTTTGATTGGGAATCACTGTATCACTGTATTTTGATTGCACCACTCTAATTGCGCTGTTTCTTAGTAGTTTTTGTTCACTGAATATTGTATTGATGTTTTATGGTTTATGTTTTTTGTGTCTTATGTTTTTATATTTTATGCACCGTTATGCCGAAGCAAATTCCTAGTCTGTGAATCCTGTTCATTGACAATGGCGATAATAAACTGAATCTGAATCTGAATCTGAATATTTACAGAGTCTGGTGACTTTGGTCCTTTACCTCTCGTCATACTTACAGAGTTTGTGATCTAGTGGTAGCAGGTCTTTGGTTTATTTGCTGAACCATGTGGCCCTTCCACGAGGCTCAACGATGGTGGCTGTGGCCCATCAGTGCAGCACCCAGATCAGCAGTTATTAGAACAGAACTCACAGTTTCAGCAGCCTGCAGCAATCAGATCTATTATCCGAAGAGGTTTGCTCACTAGATCCGATGTAGCCCAGTTAGCACAGCACGTAGCTCCAGTAGTTCCAGGTGCAGCTCCGACGCCAGCCCAGCCCAGGCGGCTGTCCCCTGGCTCGCCCACGGCGCTCGGCCCAGCTCGAAGCCCCAGGCGGCAGTCCCCCGGCTCTCTCACAATGCTCGGCCCAGCTTGAAGCTCCAGGGGGCGGTCCTCCGGCTCACCCACGGCGCTCGGCCCAGCCCACCTCCAGGCGGTGGTCCTCTGGCTCACCCACGGCGCTCGGCCCAGCCCAGCTCCAGGCGGCGGTCCTCCGGTTCTTCCACCGCGCTCGGCCCAGCTGCTCCGTCCAACAGCTACTCGCTCGTTGCTCTGCTCCCGTCCAACAGCAACTCGCTCGTTGCTCTGCTCCCGTCCAACAGCAACTCGCTCGTTGCTCTGCTCCCGTCCAACAGCAACTCGCTCGTTGCTCTGCTCCCGTCCAACAGCAACTCGTTCGTTGCTCTGCTCCCATCCAACAGCAATTCGCTCGTTGCTCTGCTTCCGTTCACAGCAACTCGCTCGCTGCTCTGCTTCCGTCCAACAGCAACTCGCTCGTTGCTCTGCTCACGTCCAACAGCAACCAGCTTGCTGCACTGCTCCCGTCCAACAGCAACTCGCTCGTTGCTCTGCTCACGTCGCTCGTTGCTCTGCTCACGTCCAACTGCTCACGTCCACCAGCAACCAGCTTGATGCACTGCTCCCGTCCGACAGCAACTCACTCGTTGCTCTGCTCCCGTCCAACAGCAATTTGCTCGTTGCTCTGCTTCCGTTAACAGCAACTCGCTCGCTGCACTGCTCCCATCCAACAGCAACTCGCTCGTTGTTCTGCACACGTCCAACAGCAACCAGCTTGCTGCTCTGCTCACATCCATAGCAAACAGCTTAGCGTCCACCACCACCACTAGCGTCCACCAGCAACCAGTTCAGCTCAGCTCTCGTCCATCTGGGGCCTGGATGTAATTTATTGTCCCACAGCAGCACTCCAATGCCTCTCTGGCCTCACCAGCTCACAGACTGCAGATCAGATCACAGACTTCCGATCGTCAGCCCATAGCAGACTTCAGATCGTCAGCCCGTAGCAATAATCCCCAACTCCGTGGTGTTTTGCCGCATTCGCTTTTTATCAGCAACACATGGCTAGCGTTAGCTTGTAGCCTGTAACCTCCACTCCCAGCTTTGTTTTATTCTTTCGCTGCAACAAAGCACCTCCAGCGTGCCGGCCCGTGTTTCTTCGTAACAACCAGCGTATTTTTCCGGTTTATTTGTTAACGAAGCCCGCAGCTACGGCACCCGGTTACGGCGACCCAGCTCGGTTAGCTTTGATTAGCCCGGTTTGTAGCTACGCTAGGCTAACTCTCTGCAAAAAACTCACGGACACGTTGGCCTGTAGATTCATAATTCTGGATCGCATGTTCCAGTCCAATATCCGCAGCTTTTTCAGCGCTCCTCTTTGCACATCCAGCGCAAAAAACTGAGAGTACAAGCTCTCCAAATACTCCTTTTGGAGCTAGTACTGGTAGGAGCTCGACTAAGTACGTCTTCTCCACCCAGCCGCCATCTTGTGAGTCATCTTGTGAGGTATCTAGCTATTTGAAAGATAGGAAACAGTTTGTGCAAATAAATGATGTTAGATCTGACCTCCGTGATATCACTTGTGGAGTTCCTCAGGGCTCTGTGCTTGGAACAAAGTTATTTATTTTATATGTGAATGACTTGGTAAATGTGTCAGGACTTCTTAAATGTGTTCTTTTTGCCGATGACACCACATTTTTCTGTTCGGGTAAAGACATAAAACAGATTTTGGATATGATGAAAACAGAATTTATAAAAATACAAACTTGGTTTAAATTAAACAAATTATCTTTGAATTTAGATAAAACTAATTACATGATATTCAGTAACAAAAAGAGAATTGTTGACGATCCATTTGAAATTGAAGATGTTGTGATCTGTAAAGTGAGTGAAGTGAAGTTTCTGGGTGTTATCATTGATGACAAACTGACATGGAAACATCATGTAAATTCCATTAAAACAAAAATAGCTAGATCAATTGCAGTACTGTATAAAGTCAGGGATTTTTTAATTGATAAAGCTCTGTATATGTTGTATAACACAATCATTGTTCCACATTTAATCTATTGTATTGAGGTTTGGGGAAAAGCGTGCAAAACAATTACAAAGCCTGTTTTTATTTTACAAAAGAGAGCTGTAAGAGTAATCACCAGAAAACATTTCAGTCACCCATCAAACACCTTGTTTCTTCAGCTAAATTTATTGAAATTCCAGGAATTGGTAGAATATAGTATTTTATCAGTTATGTATAGGGCTCATAATAACACATTACCTTTAAATATCCAAAGAAATTTTATAAAAAGACAAAGTTATTACAATCTCAAAGGGACAGAGATATTCATCAAACCACAATTCAGAACCAGCTTAAAGGGACGGTCTACCTCAATTCAGGGAGTTCGATTGTGGAATGCTCTGGAGAGTGATGTTAAAAATGCAAAATCAATGTATACATTTAAGAAAAAGGTCAAAAAGGACTTGCTCAAAAACTATATATGATGTAGCTTAAGGCCGAGATACACTGAAGCAGACTCCGTATACGCGCGTATACGCGCATATTTTGTGCGTATGTTTTTGCTGCTATACTTCAAGAAACTATCAGCTTTCAAACGCTCTCGTTCTCCTTGTTGTAATATGAGCAGCAGCACACGGAAGGGACTCAACTGAGCTCGCTGATTGGTCACTTTGACACGCCTACTGAAATGATTGACAGATTTCAGTCAGCTCAAAGTGAAACCTATCATGAGCAGCTCGCTGAAGACCGCGGCGGTGTTCTGATGCGGTGTTTCTACTATATATGTTATAAAAAGTTCTCTCAGAAATAAAAATAATAACAGGGAGTGCTTTTCCTGCAGCACACAGCCCACCAGGGAATATATAAAACATCGCGCACCCAGGTAGGACCTGAATTCATTCATTTCATTCATCGAGTGAACGGAGGAAGAAGCGGTTACTTGACTTTAGGCAAAAAAACAAAAGAAAAGGCCCGATCAGCGATAAAGAAGGGGAATTTATTTCATTTGTGTAACATACAAAACAGTCCGGCGCCGGGAAGTTTATGGTCAGACACCGCGTATCGCGCACGCGGATCGCGTATGCGTAGTAAAAAAATACTTTTGCGCGTACTTGCCCTGAGGGGCTACGCGGGGCTACGCTTTTGCCACAGCGTACGTACGCTGCGTATAGGCGTATCGTGAGGACGCTCGAGTGTATCTCGCCCTTTATGGTGTGGTCACACCGAGCAGCGTTTTTACCTCCGAAAACGCTCCTCACGCACGGAAGTGGACGCGCTACCCAGTGTTGTCCAAACTGTAGTGTTGCGGCGGCTTCGTTGCTGTGGCGACGGGGTGTGGGAGGAGCTTACCGGTATACAGAGTGCACTCCGCCAGGCGAGGAGCCTTTTATTTCCGTCTCTGTCGAGCAGACTTGACTGGTCGTGAAGGAATTGTCGCGAACACACAGCTACAATGAGTTTCTCTTCCATAGTCCACGAGCTCGCGAGTCTTTTCTTTTTTTTTTCCGACAAACAATACGTCACATAGTGCGCGCGCACCCTCGTTTCCGCGTCACATAGGGACTCTCCCACTGCCCCCTCTCTTCTGCCCCCCGACTCTCCCTGATTGGTTGACACACCAACCAATCAGGTGGAGTTGAGCGGCGTTTGAAAGTTTGAACCGCGAAATCTTCAACATGTTGAATGCTCGGTTTGGAGGTGGAAGCCGGTTCACGTGCACGAAAAAACGCTACTCAGCACGCTCAACACGCACGCGACCTGACGCCAGACGCCAGGAGGTGCCTGAGTGCGTCCACCATTGACTTTACATGGAGGCTGGAAGCTTTGGAGGTAAAAACGCTGCTCGGTGTGACCACACCATTAGTGTGTTTGTGTATTACACTTATGTTGTACTTATGATGTAGCTTAGTGTGTTTGTGAATTACAGTTAGAAAAAATTAGTAGAGTTATTCATTTTGTGATGTAGTTTGTGTATTACAGTTAGAAAAATTAAGTAGAGTTATTCATTTTGTGATGTAGTTTGAAGGTTATCATTGGTTTAACAAACTGTGAAATAAGGGGCAGATATAATGAGATTTCATCTTCTTTCTGCTCCCTTCATTTTATCCTACTTGTATTCTTGTATCTGATTAAACTGTTTTGTATTGTTCTTTTAAAATGAATGAATAAACGTCAAATCAAATAAAATCAAACATGCAAACTCCACCCAGAAATACCCCAGACTAGGATTTGAACCAGAGACCTGCTTGCTGAGAGGCAGTAGCTCTATCAGTATTGCTACCATATTGCCACAATAATTACAAAGTATTGTCAAATTCAGTGGCGGGCCATGCATTTCACACCTAGGCCTTCAGTAGTGCTCCGTCTGAATCAATCCAAGCCTCAATAACTATTTTATGGCTATAAACTTCTACTACAGGTACAGCTGCGACACACATAAAAAAAGCATCAAAAATAACCTGATAAAACTGCAATATTATTTAGGAATATAGCAACATTTTACTCACCAAAAATCCTGATTATTTGTTATTAGGCCCACACATCCTACCATGTTCTTGGTTCTGCTCAGAGAACAAATAATATACAAATAATAATATACTTCTTCTTCCGGCTCTCGACAAAGCAAGTCGCATATCTTTTTGCTCCTTCCCTCCCTAAGTTTTTCCTCCTCCCTGCTTGCTTTTTGTCTCGTCTGACTCTTCAGCGCTCACTCGAACCAATTTGCGATGGATTTAATAAATTGGGCTGTTTCTTCAATAGATAAGATTTTTTCCACGAAGCGGACCGTGCCAGGAGAAGCTGTCTGTCCCTCTGACACACACGCGGTTGGATACATGATGGATTCGTGGGGACAGTGGCAGCCTATGTGTCTGACCGTCTTGACTGTCGAAGACGTGGAAGATTTGTGGATTATTGGTCTATTGGTGGCAGCTGCTCTGTTTTTTGGCGTCAGCGGAGCTGTCTGCTACTTGAAGCTGAGGAAGACTTCGGCGGCTATCAGCGCGCTGGCGAAACTTCCTGATCAGCAAGATTCTCTGATCCGGGCTGTGAGCTCCTCATCCCAGCTGTTGTACGAGCTCAATCGCACGTTGGGAGCGGCGGTAGACCACCGCGGACCTGCAGGGCGCTTTGGAACTCGTTTACAGCCGCCCGGGCTCAATCAGGGCACAGATGGGGGTTCATAGATCGGAACCTCATATGATTTGGAATTTTGGCCCTGAAACAGCATCTGGACTTGGAAGGCTGCAGTGAAAAGAACACTGTGGTCTGGATTGAAGATAAACAAAAGACTATCTAATCTGGTTTCTGCACACGTCCTTGAAAAGAAGACTGTTTGGAAACTATTCTCCTGGAGCGTAGAGCTGAAGAGACCTTGCTGACCTCCCCCCCCCCCCCCCAGAGATCTCTGTGCGTGCCTCGGATAACGCCCAGCTGAACAAACTGCTGAACTGTGTTCTCTGAAGTTACTCGCAGACTCTATATCTCCTTGCATGTCGTCAAAACTGCAACAATGTCTCGTCTGGTTGTGCTTATGCTGATAGAGTTTTTGGGACTTTATCATGGAGTGTCTTCAGGCAATCTTTGATAGATTCTTTTTTTGAATATCACAAATGATACCTATTGTGTTTTTCCTTTTTCCATATCTGATTTGCTCTTCATCCAGGACGGATGAGAGACGGCCGCGCTGATGAACATGTTATGTGTTTTGAATTGCAGCAGCTTAACATTCTCTGCCCCTCCTCTGGATGACTGTGTTTACATTATCACGTTGTATTGGTGAGAACTGGTGCAATGTTGATAAAAAATCTCTTATCTCTCTCTCTCTCTCTTATCTTAAATAAGCACTTTGTTTTCCTGAGCAGAAGTGAGAAAGTATTGTCTTATTGGGGGCGGCCGTGGCGTAATGGTAATGGCAGTCGTCCCCCGATCGGAAGGTTGGAGGTTAGATTCCCGGTTCCCCACACCATGTGTCGTTGTGTCCCTAGGCAAGACACTTAACCCCGAGTTGCTCCCGGTAGGACTGGAAGGCGCCTTGTATGGCAGTCGCCGCTACCGGTGTATGAATGTGTGTATGAATGGGTGGATGGTTGGTATTGTAAAGTGCTTTGGGGCTCCTCACAGGAGGCTGGAAAGCGCTATATAAATAAGCTCCATTTACCATTTACCTTTGACAGGTTCCACTTAGAGCAGGGGTGTCAAAGTCAAATACACTGAGGGCCAACAAAAACAAATTTGCTACAAGCCAAAGGCCGAATTGGTTCAATGTTTATTATAAGGGGATGATATAAGAATTTTTTTTTCTTTCGGCACTCTTTTCTTTCAATGTTTTCTTTTTGATTAATTTGTTTTATTTTGTCTCTGTTAAATGAATGAATAAATGAATTAAATAAAATATTAAATAGCTTTACATCTGCTAAGTTCTTGGCATTGTTACGGCCCTAGACACGTACCATACAGGGACACGAGACACAGAAAAGATAGTAAAAATAAAGTGTTTATTTTTGGCTCTCTGAGTCTATGTCCTAAAAAAAAAAGAAGTCCTAAAGAAAATGTTGGACCTCTCCAATCCAGCTTCTGGAGGATTAATAAGAAAAAAACTTTAAGTCCAGCAGGTCACTCACAGCTCCGGTCCTCAGCACCCAGGTTCTCATGACAGCATGTCTCTCTCCAGTCTCCCACAGCACGACAGCAGGTCATCAGCTTCCTCTTCTCACAGCACGACAGCAGGTCTCACGGCTTCATCTCACATCGGCTTCATCTCTCAACATCGGCTTCATCTCTCAACATTGGCTTCATCTCTCAACATCGGCTTCATCTCACTCACTGCTGCTGCTGTAGACCTCTGTTCAGCTTCTCCTGCATCAGGTCTGCTGTTTCTTCATCAGGCCTGATGCTCCTTCAGACTGCTCCTTCCCAGACTGCTGCAGCTGCTTGGATCAGCTGCTCCTTCATCTGCATCTGGTTCTAGGGCTGCTGGGACCTCAGCTCCTCGTGCAGCATGGATCTCCTCTGCTTGGATCTCCTCTGCTTGGATCTCCTCTGCTTGCTTCATCTCTCTCTGCTGTGTGGCTTGGACCTAATATAAAGAGAGGGAGCAACTACCTGCAGCAGGTTAATGAGCACCAGCTGCAGTCAATTAGGCTCCTACAGCCTCTAAACAACACATGCACAACCTCTAAACAGCTCATGCCATTGCTCAAAAACTTTAAACAATATTGTGTCCTGACTAAAATAAATTATATGCCTAGGGCATGTAACAGGCATAAACCAACACAGACATGTTCCTGCTTTTAGTATTATACGTTGTTTTATAATGTAGCTGTTTGTTTCGTTTTGTTTTTTTAATACAATTTTCTTATGATTTTTGAATTTTCTTATTTTAATTAATATGCTTTTTTATGATTGTTTACTGTTGGCTGCAAGTATCAAGCTGCAAAATCCTTCATTTTCTACAGCTGATAGCTGTTTGTCATTAATTATGATGAAGTTTAGCTACGTCTCTGTGAACATTTGAGCTCCGCGACTTCTGCGTGTGTTTTTCTTGTTCAATCCGGGGCGGGCACACTGATTTCGGTCAGCCGCTCTCAGCCTGTCCCTCCTACGAGACTGGCAAGACAGCGGATCGGACTGGATGCAGCTGGCCGCGGTCGTCTCCCTTTTTCAGTTCAGCGAGAGTGGCGTCCCGCTGAAGCCCCAGAGCTCGAATGTCCAACGTAAAACTAACTTGACTATGGTTTAATGTGGTGCTATGGCTCTGCAGACATTGCACGTTGCTGTCTTGTGGTGTTTAGTGTAAAATACTTCCACACAGTGGACGTGTTACTATGAAAAGTTGGCTCGCTGTTAGCTAAAGTGCTACGCACTCAGTCCGGATGCTGTAGCTGGCTGCAAACTATTTCGAAACAACTCCAGACTTCGCCCATCTCTGACTTTTCCTGATGCTGAGAAACTCGTCCATGCCTTTGTCTCCTCCAGGCTCGACTACTGCAACTCCCTGTTTATTGGTATCCCTGGCAAAAACCTTCAGAAACTTCAATACATTCAAAACAGTGCAGCAAGGATTCTGTTGAGAGTTCGTAAATTTGAACATATTACACCCATTCTCCATAACCTCCATTGGCTTCCTGTCACCTACAGAATTCAGTACAAAACTGCTCTCATTACCCATCAATGCTTGCACGGCACTTCACCTGACTATCTAAAGGACATTCTTGCACCATATTCATCCACCCGGTCTCTACGATCACAGAACAGTAATTTACTTCATATTCCTCGGACCAAATTGAGGACCATGGGAGACCGAGCATTCTGTGTGGCTGCCCCCCGCCTGTGGAACTCCCTCCCTGACGACCTGAGAGCTCCACAGTCACTGGTTGACTTTAAAAGCAGCATAAAGACCTTTCTTTTTAAGCAAGCCTATTCTGCCTCCACATGATTTTATCTTTGATCTTAGCTGATATCATTATTGATTTTACTTGATTTTATCACTTGTTTTATTTTATTTATTTTTTAAGCAAGCCTAATCTGCATCCACATGATTTTATCTTTGATCTTAGTCGATATTATTATTGATTTTATTTGATTTTATCACTTGTTTTATTTTGATCTTTGCTTTGTTACACTTTGTAGCACTTTGAGATTTTTATTAATGAAAAGTGCATTATAAATGGAATTCATTATTATTATTATTATTATTATTATTTCCTGAATGTGAGGCGGGCCTTATGGTACATCCAGACCGAACGCGATTTCAACGGCAAAAAAGCTCAACACGCACGCAAGTGGACGCACTTAGTCACTGTTTGTGTCCAGACCAAAAAGCCAGAAGCGAAACTACCCAGAAAACTGCTGCGCAGGGTTGCCAGATAAAAATTAATTAATCATCTAGTACTGTTGCTTATTTTTTATTTTTTTTAACCCAAACTGTCATATTTGCTGCGTGAGGGTCTGATAAGATTAATAATGTGTTGAGTTTAGTGAACATTTGCACTGAAAAGGGGTAAAAATAAATAAATAAATAAATAAAATTCATGTTTATCTGGCAACCCTGCTGCTGCGGGGGTGTGGGGGAGGAGCTTACCGGTGTACCGAGTCGTCAATGCACTCCGCGAGGTGAGGAGCTCTTTATTTCTGTCTCTGTGGAGCAGACTTGACTGGTTGTGAAGGAATTGTCGCGAACACACAGCTACAATGAGTTTCTCTTCCATATTCCATGACTCCGCGGGTTTTTTCTGTGTTCCACAAACAATACGTCACATGCGCAATGGTTTCCGCGTCACTGGTTTCCGCGTCACATAGGGACTCTCCCCCTGACCCCCTCTCTTCTCCCCCGACTCTCCCTGATTGGTTGACACACCAACCAATCGGGTAGAGTTTGAGCGGCGTTTGAAAGTTGAACGGCGAAATCTTCAGCATGTTGGAGGCGTGCTTTGGAGGCTGACGCGGGTTCACGTGCACGGAAATCGCTCTCAAGCACGCTCAACACGCACGCGACGTGACGCAAGACGCCAGGAGGCTGCTGGAGGTGCGTCCACCATTGACTTTGCATGTAAACTGGACGTTCCTGCAGTAGAAAACGCATTCGGTCTGGATTCACCATTATTACTCTGAGTTCATAAGACACAACTCCGGATCGGATTGGCCCCATCCCTACTACCGTTGCATTGTGGGGAATGTAGTGTTGGTGCGTGCAAAACACCAGCAGGTGGCTGTGTTCTGCGGGCCGTTTCTAATAGTAATTAAATATCATCCAGGGGGCAATAGATAATTAATTTGCGGGCCGGATCTGAACTGCGGGCCTTGATTTTGACATATGTGACTTAGAGTGTTCGATTAGCTTTTGATTATAAAAAGTGTGAACTTGTAAGATTAAAGGTTCAGTATGTAATTTCTGGAACACGCTGGAACTTAGGAAAATTTTGAACAGAGACACGTTTCTGGTCCCTCCCCCTCAGAGCCATATATGGCTCTGTTACCCTTGCTCTGCTGAAATTCAAATTCAAGCTCTGTTTTTATTGGCTGATTCAAATTCAAACTCTGTTTTTATTGGCTGGTTACAAACTCTGTTTTTATTGGCTGGTTAACAGTGGGTCACTGTGGCTTTTTAGAAATGCTTTTAGAGAAGCAAGGGGACAATAGTTTTTTTCAGAGATTACTTGTCTAAAATCAGTATGTCAGGAGGTAGTGACAGAGTGAAGAAATATGTTAAAAATATATTGTTAGAAAAGTTACATACAGCTCCTTTAATATTAGTAAATGTGAGATTATATGTATAAGAAAGGTAATCAGTAGGTCTTTTAAACTGAATGCTGACCTGTAAATATGATCAATAACAACACGCACACGCATTTGTATAAATGCCCTGATGCATGCATCATCAGTGATATTTCAAAGCTTGTAAAATATATATATAAAGGTATAAAAAGCTGTGAAATCTAACACTACACAGTGCTTAAGACGATTGATTGAAATCCTGTGATCAATGGTGTCAAATGCAGCAAACAAATCTAAAAGCACTAACAACAACAACATCAAACTTTAAGGAATCTGCTAACAGGAATATATAATTTAAAACCCTCAAAAATGCACTCTGTACTGTGGCGGGCTTTAAACCCAGACTGAAACGGCTCCCTGATACCATTGTCCTCTAAAAATGGTAACAGCTGGTCGTAAATAACCTTCTCTAAAAGTTTAGAAATAAATAGAAGATTAGAGATAGGCCTGAAGTTGGAGCAGAGAGAGGGGTCAAGGCCTGTTTGTTTTTTTTAAGTTGAGGGTCTACAAATGCATGCTTAAAAGCCTCAGGTACTATACCAGAAGAAAGATTGATATTAATAATCCGAAGTACACTTGGTCCGATGGTAGAAAATACCTCCTTAAACAAACGAGGTGGGATGGAATCTGCAGGGGAACCAGAGGACCTCATATAACCAACTGTGTCCTCTAGAAAAGAGAAGTAAATAGGCTCAAACTGATCAACTGCCCCATTTGCACTGCTCCTAATCAGCCCCAACTCTGCTCTGCCCTGCACAGCCCTGTTCAGCCTGGCTTAGCTCAGCCTGGATTTGCATCTGCACTTTAGGACCGATTCTGGAGGCGTGTCCAGAACCCAAGTCCTGCTAATGAGAGTTCTGTGATAAGTTAAAGTCAAAGCAGTTTGTTCCTCAGATAAATAATGTTAAATTATTATTTTAATAAATTAATATTTCTGTTCAGTGCACTGAGACGACTTCTTTTGTGGCTTTGTGCTATATAAATAAACTGAACTGAATTAAATCTCATGAACCAGATTCTAAAAAAAACATATATATTCTCTATATATAATTTTAAAAATAGATATCCTGATGCATGCTCAATAATTCAGGTAGAAACATCTAAAAGGTGAAGTTTGGTCCTTTGGACATTCAAAAAACAAAACAAAATGTAGAAACGTTTCTTCTTTCATGTGAAAGACTTCTTCAGTCTGAGGATCTGTATTCAGCTCAGTTTTATAAATAAATAGCTATTTATTTATATTATTTTACCAGATCAGTATTTGCAGTTTGACTCCCATCACCCTTTGGAGCACAAGTTAGGAGTCATCAGGACTCTGTATTACAGAGCAGACAGCGTCCCCACTAACTCAGGAGCCAGGCAGAAGGAAAAATCCCATAGAAGACAGGCTTTAGAGCAGGGGTGTCAAACTCATTTTGATCTGGGAGCCGCATACAGCTTAATCTGATCTCAAGGGGGCCAGACCAGAATACTCATTCCAAAAGTCCACTTTTTTTCTTTGTATTAGTGCAAAGAATAAATAAATTATAAAAATATTAACATTAAATTAATTGTCCTTTTACACTTTTACTCAGTTTAACATTTAAGTGCATTACACATTAAAAAACTGATCAGTGATTGCACGTTTTAAAACATTTATTCAACAAACTGTTTTGTTAAATACCCTGATGCATGCTCAATAATCCAGGTAGAAAAATCTAAAAAAGCTAAGTCTGGGCCTCTGGACATAAAAAAAAACAGTTTTGTTAAAACACTTTCCTGCATGTTAAAAATGCATCAAAATTTAGAAATGAATGAATTTTAAATCCATTTTCCACATCTAGGAAGCAACTGTGAACCCATAAATTGAGCTTTGAGCGTAGCTGTTTTATTAATGTTTGTTAGTGAAAACTTGCTCACAGGTAGGTAGTCCCAAACATGGACATTTTTGCAGCCAGTGCTGTCAGTTTAGGATAGTAAGAGATACTTGTAAAATGTTTCCAAGCCCACAGAGGCAAATTTGTCCTTCAATTCTACATCACACTGCAAATAAATGATTTCAACATGTCAACAGCACATCAGAAGCTCTGATGGTGAGAGAAAAACTGCAAATTCTGTCTCGAGTTTGCCTTTGTGGCGGTGCTGACACGACTGTGGCTTCGTGCACTCGGCCCATCTTGTGTGCGTAATTTCAATCATGTGCCCTGTCAATAAAGATATATTACATCTAGCACCATCACATTGAACACAGGGGCCCCACAAGGATGTGTGCTGAGCCCCCTTCTATTCACCCTGCTAACACACGACTGCACACCATCGTACAGCTCCAACCACTTCATCAAGTTTGCGGACGACACAACAGTGGTGGTCTCATCAGCAACAACGATGAGACGGACTACAGGAACGAGGTGAGCCGCCTGGCCTTGTGGTGCGGACACAACAATCTCACTCTCAACGTGGAGAAGACAAAGGAGATTGTTGTGGACTTCAGGAAGAGGGATGCCCAACATGCCCCTCTGACCATCAACAGCACCGCAGTGGAGAGAGTAGACAGCACCAAGTTCCTGGGAGTGCACGTCTCAAAGGACCTGTCCTGGAGCAGGAACACTGCAGCACTGGCAAAGAAGGCTCACCAGCGTCTCTACTTTCTCCGCAAGCTGAAAAGGGCTGGAGCTTCAACCCCCATCATGAGCACCTTCTACAGAGGTGCCATAGAAAGTGTCCTGACCAGCTGCATCACTGTGTGGTTTGGTGCATGTACTGCATCCTGCCGCAAGAGCCTCCAGCGCATTGTGAGAGCAGCTGAGAAGATCGTGGGCACCTCCTTGCCCTCACTGCAGGACTTACACAGCAAACGCCTCACTCGGAAAGCCCACCGCATGGCAGGTGATCCCACACACCCACTACACAGCTGCTTCAGACTGCTGCCATCAGGGAGGAGACTGAGGAGTCTCCAGGCTCGAACCAGCAGACTGAGAGACAGCTCTGTTCATCAGGCAGTCAGGATGCTAAACACTCTGCCTGCTCTGCCCCCCCTCCCATTTGAACTGCCTTAACACTAAAACTTTCTCACACATTACCACACAACACAAAGATTTTAACACTGGACTCTGTGTCATCAAACGGGTTATTCACTAAACTCTCGGTCATGTGCTCATACAGTTTGCACTACTTCTCATACTTGCACTAATGTTTGTATTACATCACTGCCTATAGTCATAATACTGTTTACATTCTCTGTTTACATTTATTAATACTGTTTACTTTTATTACTACTGCTTACATTTAATTACTACTGTTTACATTTACACTACTCTAATATCTACACCACTGCTGATACATATACAGTGTGCTCTGAACGGTCTTATTTAGGGATGCCCAATGTGCCTTACTGCATATGCCACTTTTTCAAAGTCAAAAAGTCAAAGTCAACTTTATTGTCAGATCTGCAATATGTACAGTACAGGACATACACAGGACCGAAATTGCGTTTCTCTCAGTCCCTCGGTGCAACAGTAAACATCTAAACATTGAAACACTGAAACATATAATAATAGACATAAGCATAAAATAGTAAAACTAACACTGTCCTGAGTTTTTTGCATAGTGGTATAAGAGTATGAAAATTTACACCAACTCTAAAACTAAAACATTAAACATTTAATGAACATAATATTGTCCTGAGTTTTTGCATACTAGTATAAAAAAAGAGTATAAAAAGTATAACTAAAATAAACTAAAGGTTTCTAGCATTGACATTTGCAAAGTGGCAAAGCAGCGTATGAGTCAATGTACACAGTATATGTATGAGGTAGTAGTTGATGTTGTTATAGAGGCAAAAAGTGGCATATGCAGTAAGGCACATTGGGCATCCCTAAATAAGACCTAAATAAGACCGTTCAGAGCACACTGTATATGTACCAGCAGTGGTGTAGCAGCCACACTTTTTGCCTCTATAACAACATCAACTACTACCTCATACATATACTGTGTACATTAACTCATACGCTGCTTTGCCACTTTGCAAATGTCAATGCTAGAAACCTTTAGTTTATTTTAGTTATACTTTTTATACTCTTTTTTTATACTAGTATGCAAAAACTCAGGACAGTATTATGTTCATTAAATGTTTAATGTTTTAGTTTTAGTTTTAGAGTTGGTGTAAATTTTCATACTCTTATACCACTATGCAAAAACTCAGGACAGTGTTAGTTTTACTATTTTATGCTTATGTCTATTATTATATGTTTCAGTGTTTCAATGTTTAGATGTTTACTGTTGCACCGAGGGACTGAGAGAAACGCAATTTCGGTCCTGTGTATGTCCTGTACAGTACATATTGCAGATCTGACAATAAAGTTGACTTTGACTTTGACTTTGATATTCTATTCTTCTAAAGACCTGAAATCGTTTCTCAAACTCCCTCACAACCCTGAAATCTTGTTTTTGTGCTGTTTCACATCAGGATGAACGCTTGCTGTGCACACGAAGACAGGGAAAAAGAGCAGAGCTTCCATTTGCTATCTGATGCGTCTTTCATACTAAAACACAGCGCCCCTGGGTCCTAGAGGCAGCCGGATTGAGTAGGACAACATAGGAACTGACTAAAACACAGCGCCTCTATGGCGGACA
>JBBPBX010014581.1:40077-50679 GCA_038048925.1 Garcialebias charrua
TATAAATATATATATAAATATATATATATATATATATATATATTTTTTTTTAAACAATTTAATTTTTTGCTGTTTGCCTGTTAAAAAATGTTTTCACTTGAAATTACTGACAGATCCATAAGAAAATGTTGTTTTATTAATTTAATCCTTAAATAATAGACAGTCTGTTAGGTCTTGGTTCAATAGGCTATGTGAAATAATTTCAATATGAACATTGAACCAGTCCAGCCCTTGGCTTGTAGCAATTTTTTTTTTTGGCCCTTGGTGTATTTGACTCTGACACCCCTGCTCTAACCATATGCCACCATAAACTCTAAACTTGTTTCCATTCTGTTTGAGTGCAGGTTCAGACGGGGAAGTCCAGTATACGCCAATTCATATCAGAAAAGACAGACAGGTACGCTGAAATCCCCTGAGCTAACACAAGGATCTTTTTACCAGGACACAGTGTGATTTGATTATCTGTGTTTGGTTTGTTCCCTCCTGGAACAGAACAGCAATTCATCCTGTTTGCACAAACGGCTGAGCAGATGGTTTCATTCTTCTTATCTCTTTACCTGGAGGTTTGCTGCATAAATCAATTTTCTATCAATGTTTTACCACCAGGTACAAAAACATGGCTGAGAAAAACATACTGTAAGTTTATTACCTCCAGCCTTTAGGTTCTAAGAACTACAGATTGGTTGTTTTGTGTCGGTGTACTCGCCTGTCTCTGTTCCTGTCTGGGAGCAGCAGCAGGTGAAGCAGATGAAGCCTCAGAGGCTGATCCTCCAGCTGACATGTTGAGGATAAGAAAAACTTCTGGGCTCCCTGATTGTGAGCCTCTGACATCATCTTTAATTAACGTCCATAAATATGATCATGTCAGCATTAATCTCAAAGTAAGAGAGAAAGTGTTTCTATTGGTTGTTTCTGTCATTTTAATCCAACAATCTTTATTTTGTCCATAACTCTAAAGACTGAACTGCAGCACCTTGAAGGATTTTAGTTCAGCTTTGTACATTTATTATTTTTTATTATATTTTTATTTATTTTACTGTTACTGACAAAATAAATCAGCTCAAAGAACATTTATCCAGTCTAATAAACTGCAGTCCATATTTATTTTACTTTTTTCTATAAAAAGTTGAAGACCGTTGATCAGCGGTGACATTGAATAAATATTTTCCTGACAGGACAGGATGTTTAGGGATTAAAAAAAGCCTCAGAGTAACGCTTCAGTCAAATTAGAAGCTGTTTTCTTAGCAAACAGCTGGAGTTTCATTTCCTGCCAGTCAAACTGGTTGTTTCCTCCAAAAGTAGGTGGAGCTCAAAGGTTGTTTTCCCAAAAAAGAGGCGGGGCTTGGAAGCTTATTACCACAATGTGTTGCTCCACTCTTGTGTTATTATACATCCTCATCATGTTTGGTGAAGACTTAAATTCCCAATAGGCTGAGTGTTCCCTGACAGGAACCATCTACCTCCCTGAGAACAGACTGGATTTATGATGGTTTGATCAGCTGAGCCTTTGATTGGCTCCTTGTGCATCACCTGATCTCCTGACTTTGGTTCAGTCAGAAGCAGTGTAGAGCGAGTCAGGACTTCCTGTTTGTAATTAATGTCTTGGTGTTAAAGTGAAACTAAACCCAAATTTAACTTTTTTTAGCTGATAAACTCCCTAGAATGTGTTTAAAATGTTTCAGAGCAGTATTTCTGTGTTAATTTTCATGAAATTGTTCGTATTAGTTAAAATCGGCAATATTTGGTCTAAAAACGAGTATTCGTAGTCCTATGGGTTGAACTGTGGTATTGCACCCTGATTTTCTCATTAGTTTACGTTTCGCACAGTCATTAATTTTCGCACAATTTCGTCACATCCGCTGCTGCCTGTGTATAAAAGTGGAGCCACTCCCCCGAGAAGGTCACTCTATGGTCACTCCCCCTCCAGAGTTCAGGGGTTGGATTAGCGATTAGCAACATAGCATTAGCATAGAAGAGCCACGATGTTCCAAGAAAGCTCTTCAAACTGATGTTCACCCACCCTTACACCATCAGGTTACAATCCGTTTGGAGGTGAGTACCATCTTACACCTTTCCATTCCATAATTTATCTTTTGAGTATATGACGTGTTTCTTCATGTGCTGTTTATTGCGGCCTGCAGCTTTGCTTCGGTGTGGCCCCACATAAGGTCGCGGCGTTCTGTTGCTGATCAACGTTAGTTTGTGTTGTAGTTGTGTTTAAATGTTAAAAATCTAGTGTTTCTTATGAACACCGCAGAGTGTGTGAACTCATGAACTCAGATAAGGAAGACCGTGACATCAAAAACCAATGGAGACTTGCTGTTGGTAATTTTAGCTGTTGTACTAGTTACGATGTTTTAGACACGGGTGTTCTTTTGCTGCAAATAATGTTGTGGATCAAAGGTATTTATAAAATAATATGTACTTGGTGAATTGAGTATCATGGGCAGCAGTATTTATTTTGCACTGGGTCATCTGTTTGACAGATCAACAAAGTGAAAACAGTAATTTTTCTCAAGTACAGTATGCTTGTTTGTAAGGTGATTAAAATTAGTATTTTGTTTTCAGATCCATGAGGCATTACACATCCAGGGAATCTGAGCCGTGCTTCACAGACATCAAGCATCAAGGAGACATGTTGACATGTCACTTTGGAGGTGACATGAGCTGATTCACCAGGTACTGTATTCATGTTTTATTTATTACTTTTGTACCCTACCCTCTGTCTGCAGGTATTATTATTTAATTATTATGTTTTTATTTAATCACTTTGAGATTTTTATTAATGAAAAGTGCATTATAAATGGAATTCATTATTATTATTATTATTATTATTATGGGCAGCACGGTGGCACAACTGGTAGAGCTGCTGCCTCTCAGCGAGAAGGTTGCCGGTTCAAATCCTGGTCCGGGGGCCTTTCTGGGTGGAGTTTGCATGTTCTCCCCGTGCATGCGTGGGTTTCCTCCGGGTACTCCGGTTTCCTCCCACAGACCAAAAAACATGCATGTTAGGCTGATTGGTGACTCTAAATTGACCCTAGGTGTGAGTGAGAGAGTGGATGGTTGTTTGGTGTGAGTGAGACAGGTCCCTCTTGTAAATGAGTCCCCGTGACTCAACGAGGCTAGCCTGTATAAATAAAGGTTGAATGAATGAATGAATGAATTATTATTATTACTTTATTTATTTTATTATGGCGGACATTATATTAAAAAGTTTTAAAAAAGTTTATGCAACATTAATTCTTGTTTATTTCTTCATTGCTACCTGTCCCAACATTTTGGGGATTTGTTGACACTGTGAAATTTTGAATCAACATCTTTCTCCATTAAAATGTTACATTTACTCAGATTAAACTTTTGATCTTTTCTCTTTTCAGGACTGCAAATATCCAGGGTCGGGATGGAGTGAGTGGGAAGTCGACCGCTGCATCGTGTCCCAGATTTGTCCTCATGCATGAGGCAAAAAAATAAATAAAGAAAGAAATTTATTACAAAAACTAGTTGTTTATGAATCATTTTATTAACAGTAAGTTAATTCAAAACAACAAAAAGGTTCTGTGTCGTGTCACACGGGACACCACCTCCAGTTCCTCTGTATGGATGGACAGAAGAGAAAGCAGTCCCAACCACCTTCAAGATGCTGCACCTGCCAGCCACAAACAAACACCAGGGTCTCAGCTGTACCAACATTGTCGTGGATGCAGGTCTCAGGAGAAGCAGCAGCTCTGGCCGAGACTCTGCATCATCATGGGATCGTCTTGGTTAAAGTAATCCTGGCTGCAATTACTCTGTGTGGCTGCTGCATGGGTGCTTGAGTCATCACAGTTCTCTGAAAAAAACATTTGACATTTTAAAACATTTTAAGGGATACACAGTATTGTTAAAATCATTGCAATTTGTTTGGTTTGCATAAAAAAAATTATTTCTCATCAATCTTACCAGCTTTGCTCAGTTTTGATTAGCTGACACATAGCAAACACTGTGTACACGTCCTAACAAATATCATACAAGCTTATATGTTTCTAAACACGGATCTTTGGAAACAAAATAAAAGATTTTACCACTGTTTAGTGCTCATTTATAGTCAATTCAAAAAACGTGTGTTCTGGGTTGCATAACCAAATTAAGCCAAAACGTCAAACAAAACGAGGGTAGATTAAATCAATATTTTAAAATAAAATATTATGAAACGTTACTTTTGTAATGTGTTAAGTAATAAGCTGTGGCAAATTAAAGTGACAAACGACAAAAACACAGCTGTACACCGCATGCCATGCAGCTAAACACAGGTTTTTAATGTGTTCTGTGTTCAGAAGCATACGCATAAGCTGTGTGTGTGTGATTAAATGCACGCAACAACATTTTACAACTGTTATTTTGGTAAAAGTTTAGGTATTTACTTACTGAAGACGCGACTATCCGCCATTTTGAAATCTAAACTTGGGGAGGGGTGGGAGTTTACCACTAGAGGGGGCGTGAACACAGGACAACCCCCAACCTCCTCCCCTGCTCGACTCTCGACACGCCCATTTTGAGGAGATTTTCAAACTGCTTCGGGGGAGGAGTTACCGATCCACAGGGTGTGGAGTTGCTCTTTAATGTCGTTTTTAGGAATCACTTGTAGCTCACAGTTACTGACTATGAAAAATTATGATACAGTAAGAACACAATTTTTAAAATGCTAATTTTACCTCACAAGTGATACAGAGAATCATAATACTCGGTTTTCTTCACAGTTTGAGTTGTCCAGTGATATTTTTCTCCTTTGAGTAAAATATTTGGTTTTATTCACTGAAATGTTGGACCTGATTTAAACTTAGCTGCAGAAAAAAAATGTCCTGAAACAACAAAAAGTATTTTTGTCTTTTTGGAATGCAGTTTTAAATCTGTCAGCAGGTTTTTTTTACCCACAGAAACAAACAGCCTGATTCAGATGGTTTTCTCTTTCTGGTTTTATTTCCCCAGGAAGAAAATCTTCCAGAACCACCAGGTCCTGCTGACCAGTCCAGTCTAACAACAATCTATGCTAAACTGGAACATCAAGGATCCCAGACAGAACCTGCAGACGTTTAACTGGGAACAGGACATTTCACAGCTGATTGAGCTGCTGATGTATATACCAAATATAGTGACAAATGGTTCTGTAACTTTTCACCTTAAATCGTTTTGGACCCTCAGCTCTTTTCCTGCCATCCTCACTGATCAGCATGGGGTCGCATTTCCTCTTGCGTCCATAAGCTAAGAGATTGACCACAGCCCTATGAATTTTCTACTTTTTATGAATCCTGTCAGCTCTGGCCGGAGGACTGTGAAGCTGCTTTACCTCCAACGTGGACCTCTGTGATCAGACAGTTGTGTAGTTTCTGTGCTGCGTGTTTGATGTGAACAGAACCAAACGGGTCCGAGGCTGTTTGTTCCCTTTCAACAGACTCAATGTCTGATGGGAAGCTTGAAGGCTCCTGAGATACTAACCAACGTCAACAATGGTTTGAAACTTGACTGTGTTTAAAGATTTATTTTCTATTTAAGTGGACCAACAAATCTGTCCAAATTATTTTACCACCGATCCTCGTCTTAATCCACTTCTCCTTTCTGGGTCTCAGGGAGCTGGTGTCACCGTGCGAGAGGCGGGGGACACTGTGGACACGTCTCAGCCTGGAGTCCATGTCAGAGTTTTAACATTTATGACATTTAAACTGTTACTTTCCGTGAAAGAAGACAATGAAAGATGGTCATCAGAAATTCAAACCATCATGGTATACAGTATAGGTTTTTGTTGCCTCCCTAATGTAATTATTCCTACCTGATGTCATCACTTGTCTCCTCTATCACTGACCTCGTGTCTGTCTCCTTCACCCTTTGTCTGTGGCATTCTGCACTGTCATATGGTCAAAAAAGCTTTACATATTAGTTATAAAAATTACAGATCTTAAAGGGATTGTGACATGATTTTTTTACTATTCATAAAATTGCTCAAAATATATATATTTTATCATTTAAATATGTTTGTTTTTGCAAACAAAATGATAAATCACTTTAATTTTGCTTTAAAAGTGATTTTGAACTTCAAGCCGTGTTTAATCATGGGAAATCCGATTACACTCGAACGCACCATATGTGATGTCACACTGGGCAGAGGGCTGTGGTGTCTTTAATAGCGGACAATTTAAAACTGGACGAATTTAGCAATCTATGTGAAGATTTGAGCTATTTGTCTTCATTTTGGGAAGCAGAAAATAGTTTGGGTGATGGAACAAGAAACAACAGGATCTAATTTAGGTCTGATGCTGTATCAGACTTCCTTCATGTCGAGCTGCTCATACCTGCGCACTGTGACAAGCCCAGAGCTCTGCCCGGTGTGACATCACAGATGGTGCGTTCGCGTGTAATGGGATTTCCCATGATTAAACACGGCTTGAAGTTCAAAATCACTTTTAAAGCAAAATTAAAGTGATTTATCATTTTGTTTGCAAAAACAAACATATTTAAATGATAAAATATATATATTTTGAGCAATTTTATGAATAGTAAAAAAATCATGTCACAATCCCTTTAATACCGTTTAAAAAAATAATGTTTACACATTATTGCTTGGGCTTAAGTAGCTGTTCCCTCACTTCCACCTGCATTAGACCAACCTGTTTCCTTCCCCAGTCTGTCCTGATTCTTCTGTCATCTTCTCTTCCTGCTCTCCATCCTCACAGCTGAATGACATTTTGTGTTAAGTAGATTAAAAATACAGCAGTCAAACCACAATAGAAATGAAACTTTAATTTAAATGATCTCCTTGTTGGATAACAGTTACTGACTGGACATTTCATCTGATCTGACTTACCAGATACATCACAACACACACCACTGTAGTGATATTAAATAAGACATTTAAACTCAAGTGTCCCTCTGCCAACCTTTTTGAGTCTCAGGGCTATAGTGACACTGAGGACTAATTTGTCTGATACACACATAAACTTGTACAACTCATCTTTAATTAAAGAATCAATAATAATAAATGTACATATGAGTGAATAAATTGCAGCACTGCGTTGGAACATAGCTGGGAACTGCACCACAACAGTTTAGCTTTCCTGTGTTAATATTTCCTGTTTTATTTAGATAATTCTTACACTTAGTGTGTGGATGTGTGTGTGACATGTATCAGATAAACATATTAAACAAATCACGTCTATAGGGGAGGCAACATTTATTTAACAGCCAAATATGGGACGATTCCTATTAGGCTAGCTTTAGCTAACCTGAATATTTTACAATCCTCCTGTCCTGCTAAAACACTGACTGTACTTACCTACTCTCTTTTAACCACATTGAAAGGCTTTTTTTCAACTTTCTTCTCCCTTTTCCTGTTTTGCGCCCTCAATATTTTTTTTTTTTTGCCGCTCCAGTGCACGAGTGAAAAAAATAAATAAATAAATAAATAACGCACCTGTGGGCGCGTGTTCACAGCAGCACCTGTGTGTGAAGGGAGAGCAGAGAGATAGGAGGAGGGAGGTGAGGGAGCAGGGGGGCGCCTAATCAGTGCTGTTGACCTGTTATTGTCATTTCATGCAGTTAAAGAAAATGCCTGCTAGAAAAACGTTTTTTTTCTAGAGATGCTTTTGACGCCCTTTCAGTACAGCGCCCCCATGCGGCGCATCCACAGCATAGCGCCCATTTGCGCCACTGCCCCCATCCATGCCCAGTTGGGACCCAGGCGGCTGTAAACGAGTTCCAAAACGCCCAGCAGGTCCCCGGTAGTCCACCGACGCACCCAACGTGCGATTGAGCTCATACAACAGCTGGGATGAGTTGCTCACGGCCCGGATCAGAGAATCATGCTGATCAGGGAGTTTCGCCAGCGCGCTGATAGCCGCCGAAGCCCTCCTCAGCTTCAGGTAGCAGACAGTCCCTCCGATGCCAAAAAAAAGAGCAGCTGCTACTAATAGTCCAATAATCCACAAATCTTCCACGTCTTCGACACTCAAGACGGTCAAACACATAGGCTGCCACTGTCCCCATGAGTCCATCATGTATCCAGCCGCGTGTGTGTCAGAGGGGCAGACCGCTTCTCCTGGCACGGTCCGCTTCGTGGAAAAAATCTTATCTATTGAAGAAACAGCCCAATTTACTAATTCCATCGCAAATTGGTTCGAGTGAGCGCTGAAGTGTCAGACGAGACAAAAAGCAAGCAGGGAGGAGGAAAAAAACTTAGGGAAGGAAGGAGCAGAAAGATATGCGACTTGCCTTGTCGAGAGCGGAAGTAGGAAAAGATGGTTATCTTTTTCTAAATGTTTTTATTCAGTGTGACAAAACAATAGTTTACTTGTTTAAAATCAGTTACTGTAATTTGATCAGAACCTTCTTTACTGTTTCTCTCCAGAACCTGTTGACTCCATCAGGTTGGTTGGAGGAGGCAGTCGGTGTGACGGCTCATTGGAGCTTCAACAGAGAGAGGAATGGAGAAAAGTGAACTTTGGGTTTTGGAGTCTGAGTTTTGCAGGTGAAGTGTGTAAACAGCTGGACTGTGGCTATCCTGTTTCAATGAGAGAACAAGACATTGATTTTAATGAAGAAGTCTGGGACATTGATGATGACGGTGATGGATCTTCTCTGACAAAATGTGTGAGAGAAACCACATTCAGCTCTGAAGCCACAGAACTCACCTGCTCAGGTAAAACCATTGATGATGACGGTGATGGATCTTCTCTGACAAAATGTGTGAGAGAAACCACATTCAGCTCTGAAGCCACAGAACTCACCTGCTCAGGTAAAACCATTTCTGCTTCTCTGTTAAATGTTTTCCTGAACTCTGTCAGATGAAGGTTTGTTACTGGAGGCCAGCTGTCAGTGGAAGAGGTACTGAGTCCTGCAGCTGCTTCACAAGTCCAGTTGGTTCTTTAAGGGGACCACACATGCAAAATTCACTTTTTAATGTTTTTTTAACCCTTAGATGCATAAGTGGGGTCAAAAATGACCCCGATGGTTGTTATTCTTCAAAATCTCTGAAACTAAAAGTTTTTACTCTTCCATATTCTAGGTATTCCTCATAAAACATGTTTGTGACTTCAAGCCATTTGAATTTTTTAAAATGTTTTTATACATTTTCAGAAATTGCAGTTTTTGTGTCACTACCCCAGTTTTCCATGAGTGGGGTCAAAAATGACCCCAAGCATTTCCTATAGAATCTCAAGGGTTTGCTTTGGGAACCTTTGATTCTTACCAACTGTGACTGTCAAGATACATTTTCTGTCTCATTTACACATCTGATACCTGCAGTCTCACCACTAGGAGGTCAGTTTGACACAGCAGCATACATGTATTATCTTCATTTACCAACTCCATGACTTTACTGATAGAATATCCTGTTGGTCAACAAAGTAGACACTCTTAGCTAACTACAAAATAATGTTAGTACTTAAGCTAGCTAACATTACACTAGCTTAGTAAGCCAGCTGATATTACTGGATTTGTTGTGTAGAAACTCACTGTATTCATAATTCCTTGTAACAAATGCAAACCTGTTGGATAACCTATTATATATTATTATATATATTATATTGTATATATATTATTTAAAAAATATGTATGCCTCTTTTATGATTGTCTATTGTTGTTGTTGTTGTTGTCCATTGTTGTCATAGTCCTTTGTTGAAGACAGGTATCATGTTTGTGTGTTTTATGTTTTCTCATCTAAACTATCATGGCTATTTGGAGGACAGCGATACCCGAAGACCTTGCTCGAGATATGATCCTGAACGGATGGGATGAAGAACCCATCAGTGGTACTGACTCGGGATCTGCCATCTTGAATGTAGAGGATACAGATTATTGTCCACCTGGACATGTCAGGCTGTCTGGAAACCAACCTGCCTCTGCTGAACAAGATCAGTCAGACACTGAGGAGTCCTCCAAAGAGGGAATGGATGTTGTGTCCAACAGAATGAGCCACAATGGCTCTTACTAGGCAGAGTTATCTCTCACTCAGGCTAAAACACCAAGCCACAATTTACTGAGAAGTCGGTCAGGGCCTGCACCTGGGTTTAGCACCATCTCTCAATAGATGCATGAAAGCTGTTTATCACTGATAGTATATTAGAAGGGCAGCACGGTGGCACAACTGGCAGAGCTGCTGCCTCTCAGCGAGCAGGTTCCTAGTTAAAATCCCGGTCCGGGGGCCTTTCTGGGTGAAGTTTGCATGTTCTCTCCGTGCATGCGTGGGTTTCCTCCGGGTACTCTGGTTTCCTCCCACAGACCAAAAACATGCATGTTAGGCTGATTGGTAACTCTGAATTGTCTCTAAGTGTGAGTGAGAGAGTGAATGGTTATTTGTCTCTATGTGTCCCTGTGATGGACTTGCGACCCGTCCAGGGTGTACCCCGCCCCTCGCACAGTGATTGCTGGACATGGGCACCGGTGACCTCCATGACCAAAAATGGAAGAAGCGGGTAAAAGATAATGGATGGATAGTATATTAGAAGAGGTGTTGACATGAACAAACATGGAGGGAAGAAGAGTCTCAACAAGCAGAGGAAAAGAGTGGAAAAATATAAGCAAACAGGAGCTCATGGCCTTCATTGGAGTGACCATTCTTGTAGGAAGTGAGAAGAA
>JBBPBX010014582.1:0-24533 GCA_038048925.1 Garcialebias charrua
TGTTCCCCTCGCTCCAACAAAGACAAGAATCTGGTCAGTTAAAATCACAATTCAGTAACGTTTATTTTCTGTTTGAATAATGACAATATGAAATTATGGCAAATATGAAATATAATAACAGTGTTATGTCAAAAGGGTAAATATTAAATAGCTTAAGACTTTTAGAAGAGGTGTTATCTAAAATTTAGGACTAAAGTTTTAGCTCTAACGTTAAAATTTAGGTCAACTTTCTCTCAGATTCATGAACTTAAATGACATGTAAGAAAACAGTTGTCACTTGTTGTTCTCATCAGAAGGAAGATGTTTGTCCTACCAGGAGACGTCCATCTCTCATTAGCACAATGGATGTGATGAAGTGAGGCAGGAGGTTCACGTTGTCACTGGAAGAGGGATGTTATTCCTTGAGGGACCACGTCTCTTCCAGCAGGCGGTTGTGCCTCATCACTCACGGGGTGTTTGAGGGTTACCAGGACTTTTCTCCATCTCTCAGCTGACTGGATCGGAGTCCTCATGGACTTCTGGGCTGGCTCAGAGCAAACTCTCCACCAGGACATCCCACTTCTGCCAGCTTCGGACAACTTCTCCCCCTGAGACCGCTCTCCAACTCTGACCTTACGTGTCAGAGAACCAATCAAAATGCAGCTACCAACAGAGTGGGTGTGAACCAGCTGCATATCATTAATTTTAATGACACCCTCCTCTTAAAATCTCAGAGGGGAACAATACGTTTGTTGACATGATACAGGCAAACCTTGTTTTGTATCACACCGTTCTCTTAGAAAATGTACGTTTGGTTCCTGACACATTGAAAACAGTGGGTTACTTCCATCGTTACTACGGCAACTACAGTTCTGTTATCCCGAGGCCATGCTAGGGTTCTGTCATTTGTTGATACTGAATTCTCTTGGACACTGAATGTCTGTTCCTTGCCAGCAAAGATTAGCACAAAGGGTTATTATTAACACAGAAGGTTAATGATTATAGTCAGTCTGGAGCCAGGGTGGTCCAGGATGTCGACTCATCCTGACTTGGAGATTTAGCCCAGTGGGGTAGAAGAGATGTGTCTCTGAGGAGGTTTTGTCTTTTGAGGGATGCTGGTTGGACGTTACATTCCCCCACTTGCGATTTACAACTTGGGTACCTTGTTGGTGAATCACAACTAACAGCGTCCTTGCTTTAGGAGTATTCCAAAGAGTCACAGTTGATAGTTCCAAAAATAAACAGGAAGTTGAGGGTATTCCACAAACTCCAGCTACAAGTACTTGGGTGTGCACCTGAACGACAACCTCAGCTGGAGCATCAACACCACCAGCCTGATGAAGAAAGATCATCAGAGACTCTACTTCCTCAGGCGGCTGAGATGGAAGTTCAGTCGTCACCTCCTTCTACAGGGTGCAGTGGAGAGCATCCTGTGCTCCAGCATCATGGAGTGGCATGGAGGCTGCACAGCTGCAGAAAGAAAAGCTTTCAGGATGGGAAGAGAAACATCTTTAGCTTCAGAATAGAAGTCCAGTTGTTTTGTTTTTTAACCTTCTTTTAGGTCAAAGTCCAGAAGACCTTTCTCTTCAACACTTGAACTTCTGCTTGGGTTTTGTTTCTAGTTTTATTTTTTACTAACATATTTCTGAAAATGAAAAGGATCAAATAGACGACCCACACAGCTGTTAATGAACACACTGAGATGAGAGACCAGTCTTTCCTCGGTCCTCTGGTTCTGGAGTCCAGGTGTGTCTGTGGAGCTGCTCAGCAGCTGCTGTGAAGGAAATGACAGGTTCTAACATCTGGTCTGTTTCAACTTGAATCTAATGAGTTTTGTTCATGTCAACAATTATCAAGAGTTTAATCATGAAGACAATTTAAATTCTTCTCACCAGAGACGTTCACACGACACATTCCAGAACCAGAACCATCTTCTGTCTTCACTTGACACCTGTACAGACCAGAGTCCTCCGTCCTGAGTGAGGACAGGTGGAGTCTGATGCGTCCTTCTCTGAGGACGTCTCCGTCCCTCTGGACTCGTCCTGCAAACTGTTCATCCTGAGCCTCTGACACCTCAACACCTTCATGGAGCAGATACAGGAGTGACTCTCTGAGAGGAGCTAACAAGCTGCAGTAGATGAACAGGTGTCTCCAGGATGTCTCAGGTGTGGTGGTGAAGGTCCACTCCAGGTCATGTTGTGGTTCTGCTCTGCCTGATAGGAGCTCTGGGTCACGTTCACTACAAATGTTGCTGCTGAGGAGACAGAGAGGAGCAGACACACTGACAGGCTTGAAACTGCATCTACAACAAGAACTGAATGTTCTGGACTGAACCTGAAGGTCCAAACTGACCACAGAGACACGAGCTGAGGATGAGGAGCAGCACCACCCTGCACACCATCTTCATCTTCTTCATGCAGCTGGAGGACTGAGGAGGAGAAAGAAGTGTCAGAGACAAACAGCGCCATCTTGTGGACAACAACAACAACAACTAGAGATTTATTAGGAGCAGCTGGAACATGGAAACTGGATCAGAACATCTGGAAGAAGCTCCCAGTTGTGACCAGTTCAAGTCAGTCAGAAAGAGTTCATTCTGATTTCTGCTCTGTACTCAGGAAAGTTCACACATCACTTCATCTCACATCATGCCTCTACAAACACCTGCAGGTTGGAGCTTCATCCTGTGACGTCACTAAGAGGGCGGAGTCAGCTTGTAAAAAGTTTTTTTTTAAATAAAAACTCTAAGTAATCAGATATTTTCTGTTAAATTAAGGTAAATTTTAACTGTTAATGTAAAAATACCTAAGACATAGTTTTAGAATACATTTTTTTGCACCGTGATAGAAGAAGTTAGAGAAACCAAACACGTTTCCTGATGTGTTACAGATGTGAACTAAAAGCTGACACCACTGAATTATGTTGTAAACTTTATATTTCTATTTCTCTAACAGAAAGATCAAAAGCAATTCCTATCACAAAATGACAACAATTGAATAACAAGCTGACTGAAGAGTTTAAGGTCACAACTTTATAATAAATGTTGTTCAGTCTGTTCCACTGAGGAAGATGAAGTTTCCTCCACTGTGGATGAACACATGAAGATGAATGTGTGTTTTCTTCCAAAGAGCTCCAGGTTGAACATTGTAGAGCTGAATCAACAACTTAATGATGACATGTTTCCATGAAGTCTTCTAGAAGCAGCATGAGTTCAACAAGTGTCAGGAAGGACAGAAACTACTTAGTGGAGGACATCTGCTGATGGACAACCAGGAGGACCAGGACATCTGCTGATGGACAACCAGGAGGACCAGGACATCTGCTGATGGACAACCAGGAGGACCAGGACATCTGCTGATGGACAACCAGGAGGACCAGGACATCTTCAGGACCAGGACCGAAGCTGGATGACAGCAACACAGACTCTCAGTTTCTGGCAGCAGCAGAAAATAACAGTTTTATTTGTTTGATTGTGTCTTAGTGGACTGAAAGCAGGAGCTGGATGAAGCTCTGGTCATGATGCTGGTGAAGGACTCTCAGCCTTTTACTGTTGTGGACGATCCAGGCTTCAAAGAGTTTGTGGGGAAGCTTGACCCCACGTACACTCTGCCTTCCAGACAGGCTCTGAAGAAGATGGTGGAGGACAAATTAGTGTGCAAATTAGTGGGCTTAGTGTATTACTAGCTGATGTGATGTCTCTCTTAGTTAATCCTAGATGTTATTATTGTATTTCTCTTGCATTTGTTGTTGGATGTAACTGGGACCCTGTGTACATAATCTCGTTTTCAACACATGTACTACATGCGGTGCAAATGACAATAAATTCTCTCTGACTCTGACTCTGACTCTGACAAATATGAGGAGGAGAAGACCAAAGCCAAGGCTCAACTGCTGAGCGTGGAGGGAGTGAGCCTGACCTCTGACCTCCATGAACGCTCCATGAATGGATGCTTATCTGGCAGTAACTTGTCATTGTGTCCTGGATAATATGAAGATGGACACTTGACTTTTAGGAGTGCTGCCTTTCCCCCAAGACCACAGTGCTGAAAACATCACAGCTGCTCAGAGGTCTCTGATGGTGGAGTGGGGACTTGAGTTGAAGGTTCAATGCCTGGTGACTGATGCTGCTGCAAACATGGTCTCCACTGCAAAAAACTAGCCATGCAACATGTTTGCATTGCACGTGCATTAAATTTGGTGTTTTTAAAAAATCCCTGGATCAAACGCCTGGCCTAGAAGATCTGCGCACAAAGGCACGGAAAGTGGTGACTTATTTTAGGTCGAGCACTAATGGAAAAGACAAACTGAAACATGTGCAACAGCAAATGAACTGTGCGGTGATGAAGCTCATTCAGGAGGTGGACACGTGCTGGAACAGCACCTTTTTGATGCTGCAGTGATTGTACAACGAGAGGCAGACAGTCAGGGCAGCTCTGGCATCACTTAAGACAGATGTTCATCCTCTCTCTTCTGAGGAATATGAAACAATCTCAGCATCTCCAAGTGCTCTCCACATTCTATGCAGCAACTGTGGAACTGTCCCAGGAGAAGAGAGTGTCAGGTTCAATGATGATTCCACTTGTAAAGATGTTATTTCAAGCAGCCCGGGAAGTAATACTGAGGACCACAAATGTAACAGCAACACTTCTTGGACTGAAGGTCATTGCAACCCTCAAAAATAAGTTTGACGACCTCGAGAAATCAACAGTCCTGTCACTCGCCACACTGCTGGATCCAAGATTTAAAGCGATCAGATTTTACAGTCCAGAAAAGACCCAAAATGCTGCACGGAAACTTACAGCTGAATGTGCAGCATGGTGAGGCACACACACACACGAGATGATCATTCACCTCAACCAGCAACAAACACACAAAATCCATCCTCCACAGACAGTTGTGAGTTGGTAATTATGAACACACACAGAAACTTGTGCGTGTTCACAGTGGCGGTTCTAGACCAGTTGTACTGGTGGGGCCTAGCTGGGGCCAGAGGTTTTGTCAGAGGGGCACGTTCATCTCGGAGAAAAAGACAGATTCAAAATCTTACTTGACTCTTTTATTTTTTAAAGCAGTGATTAACCATTGTAACCAAAGAAAATGGTTTAAAAAAATCAAATGAGAAAAATATAAAACATTTTACAGACAGTATTTGTATTGACTGAAGAAAATATATTAATAAGCAAATAAAATGATAATGAAAATAACTGTTAGGTGAAGTCTTGGTTCAGTTTCTCAGTCCAAAATTATATAACAACATTGGCTGCCCCTATCACAGAAACTGTATTCTGCGATTTTGATGATAACTGGCAAACCGATCAACAAATGAGTCAACATTCAGATTTTGTGTTAGCAGGATTTAATTTTAACTAAGAAACTTATCCAACATTAATAAAACTTACCTCAAGTTGCCTTTTGGACATGCATGAATATATTTGTAATAGTACTTGTCTGTATGAGAGATGATTAATCTTCTCTTGGCAGTGCAAATTCTGCTAACACAAAACATGTAACTACTTAAAACTTTTAAGTAGTTACTTTCACCCAGTCTCTTTGTCATCACATGCTTCCAAAAGTCAACAATTATGTTTGTATTCTGCATCTGTCTGTTAGCAAAATATCTAATAAACAACTGAACAGATTTTGATTAAACTTTCAAGAAATAATCACTGAAGGGCTCTCTACGACTGGTTGACTTTTAAAGTACATCCAATTCAAGATGGCTGCCACAGCTAACTGAACTTCAGCACTTTGGTGTGGACTTGTTCCTGTTGAAAGTGCTTTATAAATAAAATGGTATGGTATGGTATGGAACTTAAAAAAACACAAAATTGACTACAACTCAGTCAATTTGACAAAAAATTGAGATAAAAATTGGGGTGGTAGTAGCTGAGACTCATTCCCAAAGCATATTCAAAGGACTATTAGAATGCATAAGATCTTTCTTTAAAATTATAACGTTATTTGGAATCAACTGTGTCGGTCTGTTAGCAAAATATCTCATGACCCGCTGGACAAATTTTGAAAAAAAATCTTTCAAGAAATAATAAACGGATGTTTCTTTACTGCTGATTAACTTTTGGATACAATTGCATTGAAGATGGCTGCAGCAGGCAACTGAAATAAGCCAACTAATAAATGGTTATAATTCAGTTAATTTTGCATCACCTACCCACCCAAAACTTATGATGTTTGTTTCATTATGTTCCCAACAATCTGTTAAAGGGGACCTCAGATGTATTTTTTAAATTTTTATGGTATTTCTGTGTGATATCCAGACCCTATTCCTTCAATTTAATGCACAAAATAATTATTAGATAATCAATTATACCCTTTTTAATTCTGCCATTTTTAACTTTCGTTTTGAACGACCGGTTTCTTGAAGTCCACGCCCTTCAACGATCTGTTCACGCCCTCTGTAACAGCCAGTATCTGTAATGTGTTGTTGTTTTAAAATTAGCTCTTTTTTTATTACTCATTTGACTTACTGTTAGTGTTAGCTTAAGATAACTTACCGAAACCCGTCTGAGCGCGCCGCAGTTTGCTGCTCCTTTTAGCATTAGACCACCCGAATCCGAAGCTAATGTTAGCTTGTTCCTCTTCCGGTTTTCGCCAGCTCCGCTCGTGAAGCACGCGGAGATTTTGGGAGTTATCGCTGTTCCAGTGAAGACAACACAAAGTTCACCAAGTGTCTCCCGTAAATTAATCTGTAAGGAGAAGGTCCTCTTGCTGCGAGCCTGCTGCGAGGCTGCTGCAAGGCTGTACAGTTGAAGCTCCGCTCCATCGCGCCGGAAGAGGGTCCCGTCGAACCCGGTCCTTCCGCCTGTGGTCCGCTCGTTTAATTTTTGCCGGCTGCGCGTTGGCAGCGATCGCAAATACACTAAAAATTGAACTAAAACATAAAAATAACAATTATACTTTATTTATAAAGCCATTTAAAAAAACACAGCTGCAACAAAGTGCTGTACACATGAAATTAAGAACATATAAACAAAAGATGAGATGAAATCATGAAAAACAACAGTCATGTGTTTAATACAGAAGTGGGTTGAGCCTAACCAGGGGTTGCTAGGTGAGGGGCTGGACTCAGGTTTGATCTGATTGGCTGGCGGCTTGTGACGTCAATAAATGCAGGAAGTGTGAATCCTGGTGTATTTATCAAAAATAAATAAATCTACTTAGAGTAAATAAACCACTGGGTGCATTTTTTTGGCACAAGGACTGTTTTTTTATGAAGTAAATACCCAAAGTTTAGTAAAAAAACATTAAAAAGTGAATTTTGCATGTGTGGTCCCCTTTAAAAGATTTTTGGTTGGATGGTTTTCATTGTGTCCCTGCAGATTGACCCAGTATGCAAGCATCAGAGGAGTAAAAGAGGCCATCTTTGTGAAAATAAACCGTCCATCATTAAACAGAGGTGGAGGCCTCCGGGTTCAACTGTCCCCCTCTTACAATGCTGTTATTGCTAGTATCACTCAGCCCTCTGTGAATAGCAAACAACTACCAGATGCCAGGAAAAAGACACAGAGGAAGGCCAAAGAGGAGATATATGGATGCAGTTAGAGAGGACATGAAGGTAGTTGGAGTGAGGACAGAGGATGTACAGGACAGAGTGAGGTAGAGGAGGATGACTCGCTGTGGAGACCCCTGAAGAGGGAAAAGCCGAAAGAAGAAGAAGAAGATGTACGCTTGTTCAGTCTCATGTCGATAAACAGGTGTGCGGTGCAGCGTACAAACGCCACGTGTTCTAAGTTCCGACTTACATCAAAAAAGCCGGACTTATGAACGCCACGTGTTCTGAGTTCCGACTTACGTAAAAAAATCCGGATTTACGAACGCCACGTGTACCGATTTCTGACTTACGTCAAAATCGGAATACGAACAGTGCGTAGAAACGTAACTCGTACGTAACTCGAGGACTCCCTGTATTATATTCCACCAGATCATAGAACTTCAATAGTTTCATTTTAGAAAACAATATATTAGATGGATGACAGTAATGCACTCTTGTTATGATTCTTATAGCTCTTTTCTGTAAGATAATAATAGGCTTTGTTATAGTTCTGCACGCTGTTCCCCAAACATCAACACAGTAATTCAAATGTGGTACAATTATTGCATTACACAGCAAATACAAGGCTTTATCGTTCAATAAGTCTTTCACTCTGTATAATACAGCCGTGGATTTAGATATTTTTGTTTTAACAGAATTTATGTGCTGCTTCCAAGACAGTTCATCATCAATAATTATTCCCAAAAACTTCGTTTCATTCACTACATATTTCAACACCATTAATTATGAAAGGAACAGCAGAAGATATCTTTTCATTACTAAAAATCATATAGTTTGTTTTATCTGTGTTCAATGATAGCTTATTTAAATCAAACCAAGTTTGTATCTTGACAAACTCCTTATTAATTAACTCTAACAATTTTTCCAAGTCATAACTCGAATAAAAAAAGTGGTGTCATCAGCAAAAAGGACACAATTGAGAATACCAGACACATCCATCAGATCATTGATACATAAAATAAACAACTTTGGTCCCAATACAGAGCCCTGTGGCACTCCACATGAAACACTACAGAGTCCAGATCTTAAATAATCTATTTGTACAAATTGTTTTCTGTCATGCAAATAGCTACGTATCCACTGCAAAGCAGGTCCTCTGATACCATATTTATCCAATTTTCCAAGTAGAATAGTATGGTCAATTGTATCAAACGCCTTTTTTAGATCAACAAACACACTAACACAATATGGTTTTTGATCCACTGCTGCAGTTACATATTCCGTCAACTCCATAAGAACTATGGAAGTTGATTTATTTGATCTGAACCCATATTGACTGTTACTTAAAATGTTATGTTTATCTAGAAAAAGGTCAAATCTAAATACAAATAATTTTTCTAAAATGTTTGAGAATTGTGGCAGCAATGAAATAGGTCTGTAGTTGTTGTATAGACACCTGTCACCATTCTTAAAAAGAGGAACCACCTTGGCTATTTTCATTCTGTTCGGAAATATTCCAGATGAAAATGACAAATTACAAATATATGTGAATGGCTCGATAACATAACTTATGATTTCTTTTATAACCATCATGTCCATATCTTCACAGTCTTTTGATCTTATATCAGCAATTTTTTTGACTACCGGTACCATCAGTATTTCTTCCTTTTCGGTTCCCTTTAGAAACATGCTATTTACACTACTATTAATGGAATGACCTGTATTTGTGTCCAATTTTGGTATTTTAGCAGCAAGGTTAGATCCAACTTTCACAAAAGAATTGTTAAATCCATTTGTAATTTCACTTTCATCGTGGATTTCCACATTGTTTTCAACAAAACATTTCTTACATCCTGGAGACACTCCGTTGTTCTCCTACACTTACATTACCAAAACCTCTCTTTACTTGAGACATTTTATATATCCTTGCATATGTAGTGATACAACCTTGAGTTTTGAAACACTTCTCTGATCGTTCTCAGTAATGAACTTTTTGGGAGTTATTCCTGAAGGGACAATAATACTTTTATTACTTTTAATTTGAATCAAACATCATAAATTAAGTCATCCAGAGACTTCTTTTAATTTTGTTAATTCAAATGTCATCAAATGAATAATTTTATTTGTAAGAGCATCAGTACATTTTAATGTCAGATAAATCAAATACTCTGCTTAATTCAAAATGTTGTACATGGAGGATTTCTCCTCTCCTCTCGAACTTGCATGTGAAGATAAAAGGAACACTTTATCTCATTCATTTTAGCTTGAGCTCAGGACAATCTAGACACCCAGAGACTTTTGTTTTTGTCCTATTTAATAATCAAGCTATTATCATTAATAGGTCCCATATGTTATGCTCTGATGACGTTTGTTTATTCATACAACAGTGTTGGTAATGAGTTAAGAAAGTTCTAAATCTGCTGTATCATGAGACTGGCGTCTTAAACTAACTTTCTTATCCTTTCTGACATTTTTAATCTAACTTATGCCTCCTCTCAGTGGCTCCTGGCCTAACAGACCGAATCAGAAAGAGCTACGTCTTTCTAGGTCAAGTTAGCCTTAAAAGAGCTCTGACTTCCTGTTTTCCTGGAGTTTGCTGAGGACCTCAATGCCCTGATGAGGTTCCCCAAAGAGCTGAATGACCACCAGTCACACGCTAAGGACTCGTCATTCAGTTAAAAGATTTATAACATGCCTGTTATAAATCTATTTCAAGCCGTGAAAAGCTTCACTTTATTGACATTCTTTTAAGGAACGTCTTATCTTGAAAACAACACCAGGAGCTGCCGTTACTTTCGGTTCGAGTCAAGGCGCACGTCTGGAGATGCTGAAAACGGTAAACAAACTGGCCAGTTGGACCAACTGGGGACCGACGTCTTCACGAGGTAACAAAGTCGTCAAATGCTTGCCAAGTGTACCAACGTGTAGTCGAGATCGGCCGAGGAACTGCCATGTTTCTGGTTAAAACACGTCAAGATAGTACCTCTCCTCATCCTTCATTTTCTTCCTCCTCCATTTTCTCTACTCTGAAACTTTCATACTTTAAGTAACTAAACTTTAAGTTATTGTGCCAGCAGAGATATAAGTTATTAACACCCATAACTTGTTCTGTTGTTCCTATGAAATTGCGGACGCGTGTTTCATCTATGCTGAAGTTAATTATAGGAAAAATGATCAACCAATCATGTACATAATGTGTGATGTAATTTATTGATTATGTTAAATAAATGGACCAGTCCTGCTGTTCCAACATAAGTTTAACGTTTCCTGTGAATTACATCTGGTCAAAGTATAGAATTATTGATATTAAGCTGAAAAAGAGAGAACTCGTTTAATTAATGATGTATTTTTGTGTCAGTCTAAACCCTGCCAATTTATACATCTAAAATATAGGTAAGTCAGTAAACTGACCCCGTCCTATATTACTACATAATGGTGGCCTCGTACAGTCTCTAAAAAGTTTAATATTTCTGTACTTTGAATGTTGGCATAATTTTGTCCAGAAACGATAGTTTTTTGGCTGGAAGTGTGTCAAGCTGCAGGAAACTGCTGGTTGATGTCACTTGTAGGCTGAGAAATTGTCTTTATTCAACTTTTAACGTTTGTTGGATGCTGTTGGGTTTAATAATTGTCACTCTTCATGGTTCGACTGGGTTCGGTTCTGCTGATCCAGTCAGAGATAAAGGTGCAATTCATTTGTTGTTGACCTCCGTGTCAAAACTGCCTATAATAATAATAATAATAATAATAATGAATTCAATTTATAACGCACTTTTCATTAATGAAAATCTCAAAGTGCTACAAGGTGCAACAGAAATTAAATGTCAATAAAACAAGTAATAAAACAAGTAAAATCAATAACAGTATCAACTAAGATCAAAAGTAGAATCATGAGGAGGCAGAGTATGCTCGGTTGAAAAGAAAGGTCTTCAAGCCGCTCTTAAAGTCAACCACAGACTGTGGGACCCTCAGACAGTCAGGAAGAGAGTTCCACAGGCGGGGGGCAGCCACACTGAAAGCCCGGTCTCCCATGGTCCTTAATTTGGTTCTCGGAATGTGAAGGAGATTACTGTTCTGTGACCGCAGCGACCGGGTGGATGAGTGTGGAATAAGAATATCCTTCAGATAATCTGGTGAAGCTCCATGTAAGCATTGATGTGTAATGAGAGCAGTTTTGTACTGAATTCTGTAGGCGACAGGAAGCCAATGAAGGTTATGAAGAATGGGCGTAATATGTTCAAATTTACGAACTCGCAACAAGATCCTTGCTGCACTGTTTTGAATATATTGAAGTTTCTGAAGGTTTTTGCCAGGGATTCCAATAAACAGGGAGTTGCAGTAGTCGAGCCTGGAGGAGACAAAAGCATGGACGAGCTTCTCAGCATCGGAAAAAGTTAGGGATGGGCGAAGTCTAGAGATGTTTCGAAGATGGAAGAAGCAAGTTTTAAACAGAAGCTTAATGTGATTTTCAAATGTAAGATTGGAGTCCATTTTTATTCCAAGATTAGTAACAGAGGTGGAGAGAGGGATGTCTTGTCCAGAAAAGGAAAGTGTTGTTATAGTAGATGTCTGTACCTGGTGAGGGGTGCCAATCAGTATGGCCTCGGTCTTGGAGCAGTTTAATTGAAGAAAGTTCTGATTCATCCATGCCCTAATTGCCTCCAGGCAGGCAGAGAGGGCAGTGAGTGAAGATGGAGATGACAATGGGGAAGATGAGGATGCTCCAGTCCTGATGTAAAGCTGTGTATCGTCGGCATAACAGTGAAAAGAAATGTTGAACTGATTAATAATTTGACCTAAAGGCAGCATGTAAAGGGAAAACAACAGTGGCCCCAGAACTGACCCCTGAGGGACACCACAGGAGACAGAGACTGTCTGGGACGTGGCGTTGCCAAGACTAACACATTCCAGCCTATTGGAGAGGAAAGATTTAAACCAGTCCAGGACGGTGTCACAGAGACCGACCTCCACATGAAGACGGTGGAGGAGGATACTATGGTCCACAGTGTCGAAGGCTGCAGTGAGGTCAAGGAGGACAAGGATGGAGGGAGAGCCAGTGTCAGCAGCCAAGAGGACATCATTAGTAACCCTCAGCAGTGCAGTCTCAGTACTGTGAGCTGCCCTGAATCCAGACTGGAACTTCTCATACAGGGAGTGTTGTTGTAAGTGATCCTGCAGCTGAGCAGCAACTGCTTTTTCCAGCACTTTAGACAGAAAAGGGAGGTGTGAAATTGGGCGGTAATTAGAAAAAATGTCGGGATCCAAATTAGATTTTTTCAGAAGAGGCCTAATGATGGCAGTTTTTAGAGGCAGTGGAACATGACCAGATTGAAGAGACTGATTTATTATTTGAGTGATAAGTGGGCCTATTGCAGAGTGATTGGATTTTATGAGAGACGAGGGGAAAGGATCCAGGGCGCAGGATGAAGGCTTCATTTTCTTGATGATGGCCTCCACCTCACTCTGAACAACTTCGTCAAAGCTGTTAAGGGTCCCAGAATGCAGACGGGTAGATGGCACACTGAGAACAGGGAGGTTGTGGAGCTGAGATCTGATAGTGTCAATTTTGGTTTTAAAAGATGAAAGAAACAGCTCGCATTTTTGAGCAGAGTCCTCAAGAGTTTGTTTAATGGGATTAAGCAGACGAGTTATTGTGGAGAAGAGCTGTTTAGAGTTTCCAGGGCAGGTGTTGATGATGTTAGAATAATATTTGGAGCGTGCTTCTTTAAGAGAATAGGCGTACGCTTTCTGATGTTCTTTATATGCCTGCTTATGCACAGAGAGACCAGATGATTTTACACGTCTCTCAATAGCACGGCCAGTTGCCTTCATCTTGCGCAGCTCATCAGTGTACCAAGGGGCTGAACGCGAGAAAGACACCAGTCTTGTCTTCAAGGGGGCGTGTAGGTCCAGGAGCTCCCGAAGAGATTGGTTGTAGTAATCCACAGAGTCATCTGCAGAAGGATGATTGACAGCGGTCAGGGTGTGAAGATCAGCAGACAGAACATCAAGGGAAATGTTTTTAAGGTCACGGAACTGGATGGGTCGTTTTGGGTTTGAAGCAGGCGAAGATGAAGGCACTTCCAGGGAGATGACCCTGTGGTCTGAGACACCCAGGTCATATACAGATAAGTTATTGATGAGTACAGTGTCAGTAATCACCAAATCCAGAGTATGCCCCCTGCTGTGCGTAGGGGCGTCAACATGTTGAGAGAGATTAAGAGAGTCCAAAAGAGACTTAAAATCTGTTGCCAGAGGTGAAGAGGAATTGTCCACCTGGATATTCAAGTCGCCAAGAAAAATAGTCTTCACAGGGGAGGTGCAGAAAAAAGTGAGGAGGTCATGTATCTCTGAGTTAAATGAAACATGCGGTTTGGGAGGTCTATAAATTAATATAACATTCATCAGGAGTGGGGCTTTGAAGCTGAAAGCCAGACATTCAAAAGAAGAAAAATCCTGAGAAACCAGATGCGACAGCCCTAAACTACTGCGGTAGATTACAGCCAGACCACCACCGCGGCCAGTGCTGCGGGCTCTCTGCAGATAGCTGTATCCAGATGGACAAGCTTCATTTAAAGAACTGTACACATCCGGTCTATGCCAAGTTTCTGTGAGGCACATGAGGTCCAAATTCTTCTCCAAAATGTGATCATGAATTAGACATGATTTGTTTGAAAGTGATTGAACATTAAAAAGTTCTATTTTAATACTAGTTGGAGCAGATTGTTTTTGAAGAGGTTTAAGCAGACTGAAGTCCACTCCACGTTTTCCTTGCCACTTCGTGTGCTGTGGACTACAAAGGACCACAGACGCAGCGTTCTGATGACGTCGTCGAGGTGCGACACGTCTCTCAGACCAGACAGTAGCAATCGAGTCAGAGCCAGTTTGCCTAAAGTGAACTAATTTCTTTCGAGAGCTTCTATGGATGTAACGAGGTCTACGCAGAAGTCCCAGTTGTTTAATGGTCGAAATAGAAGGAGGAATGGAGCAGTTGTTAAATTCAAACAGCTGCGAAGCGGAGTAGGTCAACATTGTTGTCGATCCGGTGGAAGCTAGCACGGAGCTAGCCGCTAACAGCAGGCCCACGGCTCCAAGAAAGATATACAAGAAGCAGAAAGAGCTTCATAGTTCATCTGAAAAGTTGCTGTCGAGTGGTATCGTTACATTTTAAGCAGGAATAATAGCATCTTGTAGTCTGAAGCTGTCGGATCGAGGTTCTGGTCCATTTAGCTCTGACGTGTTGCTGTACGGATAAAGTCCGTGTTGGCGACATTTATTTTTGCTATTTTTACTGGGCGCAGCTTGGTAGAACCGTCTGATGTGAAACGATACTTTCACGGAATTTTTGGGGTGAATTTAAGCGTTTTATGAGTTGAAAAAGAGTCTAAGTTTGAGATAAGCTATGCTGAGTGCTAACGCTACGTTCTTAGCATGTTGTCATGCTGTGGTTGGTTCAAGGTGATCACGTGATACGCAGTTGATCATCAAATTTCAGTTTTGTTCACACAATTCTGACAGATTATCTGGCTTGTTTCGTTTTTAGGCATAAAATATCGTCAGAAACTGTTTAACCGCGGTGTTTTGAGATATTTAAAGGGGTTTTAGAGCGTTTAGACGTCGGGAGAACACAAACGTCCGACTGCACGCACGTCCCTAAATGCAACACGAACGACACGTCAACGGAAGTGACGTGACCCCGATAGAGAAAAAAAGGAAAAAGATCGTTTTTTTTAATATCTAAAAGTTCACAGAACTTGTTCTAAACATTTTAAACAAATCCATTCGTTTCTTAAATGAACGTTTGTTTAGGCGATTGTCACATCCAGGCTAGAACTCATCCCAAAAGTTGACGTTTAACCGATTTAGTTTAAAGCTACGGCTAAATGCTAAAAGGTAGTCAACGCGGCCTTAGAGTCAACAGCGCCTCTATAGCGGCCAGGAAGAGTAATTACAGTCACATTGTGGTAAATTTAAGCTTTAAAAACCTGCAATCTGCTGGTTAAAAGAATGAGAACAAGGAACATTTACACAGAATACGTGCAAACCTCTGCATTTACTTTAAAACAACATCTTTTAAAGTTATTCTGTGCACTCAAGTTTATTTTAAATAAAAAAATATTTATTTATATTGTTTATTTTATATGTGAATGACTTGGTAAATGTGTCAGCACTACTTAAATGTGTTCTTTTTGCCGATGACACCACTTTTTTCAGTTCGGGTAATGACATAAAACAGATTTTGGATATGATGAAAACAGAATTTATTAAAATACAAACTTGGTTTAAATTAAACAAATTATCTTTGAATTTAGATAAAACTAACTACATGATTTTCAGTAACAAAAAGGGAATTGTTGATGACGATCCATTTGAAATTGAAGATGTTGTGATCTGTAAAGTGAGTGAAGTGAAGTTTCTGGGTGTTATCATTGATGACAAACTGACATGGAAACATCATGTAAATTCTATTAAAAAAAAACTAGCTAGAGCAATTGCAGTACTGTATAAAGTCAGGGATTTTTTAATTGATAAAGCTTTACATATGTTGTATAACACAATCATTGCTCCACATTTAATCTATTGTATTGAGGTTTGGGGAAAAGCATGCAAAACTATTACAAAGCCTGTTTTTATTTTACAAAAGAGAGCTGTAAGAGTAATCACCAGAAAACATTTCACTCACCCTTCAAACACCTTGTTTATTCAACTAAACTTATTGAAATTCCAGGAATTGGTAGAATATAGTATTTTATCAATTATGTATAGGGCTCATAATAACACATTACCTTTAAATATCCAAAGAAATTTTATAAAAAGACAAAGTTATTACAATCTCAAAGGGACAGAGATATTCATCAAACCACAATTCAGAACCAGCTTAAAAGGACGGTCTACCTCAATTCAGGGAATTCGATTGTGGAATGCTCTGGAGAGTGATGTTAAAAATGAAAAATCAATGTATACATTTAAGAAAAAGGTCAAAAAGGACTTGCTCAAAAACTATATATGATGTAATCTTGCGTGTTTGTGTATTACAATTATGTTGTACTTATGATGTACGGTACGTTTGTGTATTACAGTTAGAAAAATTAAGTAGAGTTATTCATTTTATGAAGCAGTTTGTGTATTACAGTTAGAAAAATTAAGTAGAATTATTCATTTTTGTGATGAATTTGTGTATTACAATTAGGAAAATTAAGTAGAATTATTCATTTTGTGAACATCTTGATGTTGTGCCATCTTTTAGTTTGTGTATTTCAATTAGAAAAATTAAGTAGAATTAAGTAGAATTATTCATTTTATGATCTAGTTTGTGTATTACAGTTAGGAAAATTAATAAAAAAAAAAAAAATAGGAAAATTAAATAAAATTATAAAAAAATAAAAAAAATAAAAAAAAAATAAAAAAATTAGAATTAGAAAATTAATTAGAATTATGGGTGATGTAGTTTGTGTATTACAGTTAGAAATATTAAGTAGAATTATTCATTTTGTGATCTAGTTTATGTTTTACAGTCAGGAAAATTAAGTAGAATTATTCATTTTGTGATGTAGTTTGTGTATTACAGTTAGGAAAATAGGTAGAACTATTCATTCTGTGATGTTGCTTGAAAGTTATCATTGGTTGAACAAACTGTGAAATAGGGGCAGATATAATAAGATTTCATCTTCTTTCTGCTCCCTTCATTTTATCCTACTTGTAATCTTGTATCTGATGAAACTGTCTTGTATTGTTCTTTTAAAATGAATGAATAAACATCAAATCAAATCAAATCAAATTTAAAATAACAAACAAGAAATCCTATTTTCACTCCTGATAACTGTCAAAATACAGCAACAAAACAGTTTCACTGAAACTGAAAAACATTCTTTTAAGGCATGATAGAACAGCATTCTGGGAACATTTTAGTGTGAATATTGCATTTATTTCAAATCTTTTGAAAAGCGTTTGAGTAAGTAAAACGGAAATCATGCTTGGGTTAGTTAGTAACTGTTGTTAAAAAATAAGTTATATTTAAAGTTAACACTGCAAGAGGGCATTTAACTTTTACAATTCATTTAGGGGTAAAACCTGAGAGAAGGTACCTATGAATAGAAATACTTATTACACAGTGAAACACTTAAACCAGAAAGCTGGTTAGTTTGATTGACTCACAGCTAGATGAAGGTAAAGATTTATCTGCACACATTAAAATAAGGACCATCTTACTTGATTTTTTCAAAAAAAAGAATCAATACAAAGATGGAAGTTCAAAAAGTTGCGCGTCCAAGGTTTAGGAAGTATGAGCATCTTGTTGTCTCATACAACAAAGGGTTCCAACTGGAACCCCCAAGCCAAAGACCTGCTCCTCCTCCTGCACCTCGCACAGAGAGAGAATCTGTCTCAAAGCGTGGTGACTACTCAGCTGCTCTTAATGTCTTGCAGAAAAAAGGTGAACATCCTTTGATGTATTTTGACAGGATTCTCCAGGCGTACCAGAGTGACATAAAAGAACCGGGCCTGGAAGAACAGGTACTTTTCAGGGTTGCTTTCAGCAAAAATCTCCTCCCGGAGATAAGATCTGAGCTGTGCACCATGGGTTTGTATAAAAAGCAAACCATGGAAGAAATAAAGCAGTGCGCTGTGAATGTTTTCGAAGCTCACCTGCAAAGCGAGACGCCCTTACAGGTGTCCCCAGGTGAGTTGGAAGAAGCTCCCGCTAAGCATGGTGGATGCCTAGCTGCAAAGCACATCTTGCAAGAGAAAGATGAACACCCATTACTGTTCTGCGATAGAATTAAAAAAGCATATTTTGGTGACCAAAATGAACCAGACATGCAGGAAGATGAAAATTTCAAACTTCTTTTCAGCTTCAATCTCCACCCTACGCTGAGAAAGAGTTTAGGCCTCACGTGTTATTACAAAAACACCATCGATGAAATAAAAGAGTGTGCTATAAATGTTTTTGAAGCTTGCATGCAAAGCAAAACACCCTCAGAGGTGTGCCCAGGTCAAATGGTCAAACCCCAGTCGCTAGAAATAGACGAGGTTCCCTCTCCTATGGAAAGCGAGGATAAACAAGATGTTCAAACCAACAAACAACAAAATGTTGGTGCCGACTGGAACAGTGACTCAAAGTGGTTTAAACGGAGCTCTGCTCATGTAGCTACTCAGATAGATTAATCTGAGACGGGCACAATACCACAAAAGGGAGATGTCCACTCTACGGAAAACCCAAAGAGGTTTGTTCAGAGCCAAGGACCTGCTCCTCCTCCTGCACCTCGAATGCAACAGTTTGAGACATGCAAGGAGTCACAAATGCTCCAGAAAATAGGCACAACACCTCTGCGCTTGGAAGAGACAGAGGAACTAAGTTGTTTGTTAGAAGATTTGAATGTTACAGTGGTTGACCAACCTGGTACAATGAGTGGCATTATCATTGATAATAACACAAACATCATTGTCCAACCTGGTGGAGCGATGTGCAACACTGTCTTTCACAAAAACTCAGAGCACACAGCTTTCAACAATAATAACATTGAGGACAATAACAACAACATTGCCAAAGAAGCTGACAACAAACAAAATGCTGACAGTCAACAAGATCCTGAAGGTCATGACACTGTCTGTCCAACAGCAGGTACCGCGGAAGGCACAAGGGACTCCCCAACCGAGAGCACAAGCCCGGTAGGTGAACCTTCAAATACAGGTGAGGCAGAAGAGACACAACAATTGGACCCAACCCTGGCCCAACAAGAGAACCTACTCTGCGAGCTGACACATTCAGCACTCACTGAACACTACCTGCCTCAGGTAGAACAAGGTGTAGAGATCCAAGGATCCCACACCAATGATGCTGACAGTCCGGAAAATGACAGTCAACAAGACGTTGACAGTCAACAGGACATTGTCTTTACAGATTGCGAGGACCCCTCATCAGACGAAGGGGGGAGACACTCGCACACCAACAACAGTGACCCGTCGCAGTCTAAACAATCAGACACGCCTGAGACTGCGCCGACAGTTGTGACACACCTGAGTTACACAGAAAGAGGTAAACATAAGAAGAAACGTTGGCCGAAACCTATAAGGTTCCTGTGTACGGTTCCCGATAAGCTGCACGAACAGCTTAGACTAAACAAAGGCATCCTAACTCGTGCCCATGGACGGACGTCCTCACCTGTGTGCGTGGTCCCCCATGACCACAGGGGGGTGATGTTAGGTCATGCTCAAGACAAAGACAAAGATTTCAATAACCCCACAAACTACAAAGATCTCGCAAACTCACAGACTTCATGGGAAATTAAGGTCGTCCAAGCACACGATAGTAAATAAACTAAACAGTTTAAACTATATTAGTTGCTAAAAGAAATGGTTCCAACTAGAACTTAGAAACGCTAAGGCTAAAAACCCACAACAAAAAACTAACCTTAACAACCGTTTAAATCTGCGGGATTTAATTGACATCGGTTATAAAGCTAAGACCTGTTTTCTTGTGTGATACACCTTGGATTCTGACGACCACAGTGAGTTGAAACAGTGAAACGTTGTTTTCTAGTTGCTTAATTGCTACTTTTGTTGTTATTGAAACTTGGTATTGTTTTCTGAACACTCCCAGGCAAAAGAGGTTTTTATTAATGATAAGTTAAAGACTTAAACGGATTTAACTATGCCAACATGCAGTTTTCATTTTGTCAGTCGATGAGTCAATGTAGTTTATAGCTACTTTAGGTACCATAAACTACACTGGCCTCGTAATTTCTAAATTGAACCGATTCGATCGTTTCTATTCTAGATCGTCTATTCATTTTGATGAGTCTCGCCATAGACTTCAAAATTTACAGGGAATACCAAATCTTGCGTCGTTCATCTAAAAGGACAACAGACATTTAGACCATACTATATTTTCTTTTCTATTTTAGTTTAACTTTAAGCTAAGTTATGAATGGAGGAATAGTTTGGAAGAAGAGGCCTTCGTTACAGAAGCCCTCCTGAACCTTCGATAGGTATAGATCCCTATATATGATTTTTACAGCATTGATCCACCCCTTAATTGGTAATTGTAGCTGATCTAAACCATGATAGCTTACATACCAGGTGCATATAGGTAAGGCTTAATGTAAAATCCCAATCATAAGCCCACCTAAAACCACATAATTGCATGACACATAGAACCAGAGTGGCACGGACTGGAAACCAACCAGCCTTCAACCTTCGATGTGGGGACCTGCTACTTCAACGTTGGTCTTCAACCTTCATCCAAGGGTCGCCTCCTCTGCTTCAATCAAGGGATCCTCTCTACATGCTGATAAAAAAACCCATTGTTGATGATGAAATCAACAACTCTAATCGTTATGGAATTACCGCTGTGGATTATAAGACTTTGTTTTCCAAGGGATTACAGCCTCAGTTTTCCAAAGGATCAAAAGCTTACCACAATGGGATTACCTGCGAACAGTGTGGAATTTCCAAAAACATTATGGAATTATAATTTTTGATTTTTTTCCCACTTGCTGGATTACATCAAGATCAGAGACATTTGGTGGTATCTTTTCATGTTGGACCTCATCCCCGTGGACAGGCGATGAGTTCCAAAAGGGGGGACTGTAGTGATACAACCTTGAGTTTGAAGCACGTCTCTGATCGCTCTCAGTAATGAACTTTTTGGGAGTTATTCCTGAAGGGACAATAATACTTTTATTACTTTTAATTTGAATCAAACATCATAAATTAAGTCATCCAGAGACTTATTTGTAATTCAAATTCATCATGAATATTAATGTCAAATCGTCATCAGAGACTTCTTTTAATTTTGTTAATTCAAATGTCATCAAATGAATAATTTTATTTGTAAGAGCATCAGTACATTTTAATGTCAGATAAATCAAATACTCTGCTTAATTCAAAATGTTGTACATGGAGGATTTCTCCTCTCCTCTCGAACTTGCATGTGAAGATAAAAGGAACACTTTATCTCATTCATTTTAGCTTGAGCTCAGGACAATCTAGACACCCAGAGACTTGTGTTTTTGTCCTATTTAATAATCAAGCTATTATCATTAATAGGTCCCATATGTGATGCTTAATGACGTTGTTTTAATCAAACCAACAGTATTTTGTTAAAGTGTTAAAGCAAAGGAATCAGTTTTATCATAAAAAGCTGACATCTGAAACTAACACTTTATCTTTCTGACAAACTAATCTTTTGACCCCCTTTCAACGTGTTGATGTCATCCTCACATCAACTTATGATGCCATTCGGCCAATCAGAAAACTACACATTTTCTGGGTCACATCTCAGTTAAAACCTTCACATCTTACTTCTCTCTCGAGTAGTTGCTGGAAGAAAGTTGACATGAATTGACTTTCTCTTTGAAGCTGAGAACTTGGACCAAGCGTCAACGGTCCAGTTCAACAGCCGAATTAATAGCAAGACTGCTGTTAACTCACCTGAGCTTCTAAGCTCCGACCACAATGAGTGTTCACATCCAAGAACACTTTTACTCTTGAAACATCAACCAGACTGCCGTTACTTCAGTGGGTCAAAGGCGGACGTGAGAAGCTACAATCTAAACAGACTGACCTCTCCGGACTTCAAGGATCGATCCATTCTTGGTAGACCGTCAAAAGGTAACGAGTCGCTGATTGTTTACACACCGGACATACGGTACGTCCAGCTGGAGATCGCACGGGGAACGTGTCATGTTCTGGTTATAAACATTCAAGATAGTTCACCCCTTCTTTTCCACCTTTCCTCCTTCTTATGCTAAAAACTTCCCTTTAAACTTTATATCTGTTGTCAGCAACAAACTAAGTTAAGAGTACCTGCAGAAGAAGTAATGTCATCTTTTACTTGTCTGTTGTTCAAAATTTAAATCTGTCGATAGTTAGTTATAGGAAATTCGATCGATCCAAACATGTACAAATGTGTGGTGTAATTTAATGATTTGTTAATTAAATGATTCAGTTCATAAATTGACGTTTCATGTCTTTACATTCTCACCTCCAAGGCACAGAATTATAGGTATTAATCTAAAAAGAGAGAACTCGTGAATATTGATGATAAGTTTGTCAGGTGAATACCTGATCGATCAATCTATCATCTGGAATATTGTACGGTCAGCAAAACTGACCGCTGCGATATCCCTACACAACCAAATTGTCTGCTATTGGCCTGTGGACCCAATTTGTAATTGTATTTGTTTAATATGTCAGTGGAATGTAAGAGATTGGTATTTTATTACTGCACTGATTACCATTTAGATGATGGTTGAATCAAAATTGAATTAGTATTAGCTATGGTGGAAAACCTAACGTTGATTTAACATGCAAGTCACCGACCACATTTTGTATAGTTTAAATGTCAGGCTTCAACATTGATTCAATATAAAATAAAATAAACCATGCATGTATATCCAAATTTAGATGATGGTTGAATCAACAATGATTTAGTATCAGTTATGATGGAAAACCGAATGTTGGTTTAACATTCAAGTCACCGACCACTTTTTGTACAGTTTAAATGTCAGGCTCTAGCATGGATTCAATATTTCGGCCTAACCATATTTCAGCGTTGATTCACTCATATTTTGCTATCTGGGAGGTGATCCCACACACCCACTACACAGCCGCTTTAGACTGCTGCCATCAGGGAGGAGACTGAGGAGTCTCCAGGCTCGAACCAGCAGACTGAGAGACAGCTCTGTTCATCAGGCAGTCAGAATGCTAAACACTCTGCCTGCTCTGCCTCCCCTCCCATTTGAACTGCCTTAACACAAAAAACTTTCTCACACATTACCACTCAACACAAAGTTTTTAACACTGGACCCTGTGTCATCAAACGGGTTATTCACTAAACTCTCGGTCATGTGCTCATTCAGTTTGCACTACTTCTCATATTTGCACTAATGTTTGTATTACATTACTGCCTATAGTCATACTACTGTTTACATTCACTGTTTACATTTATTAATACGGTTTACATTTATTACTACTGTTTTACATTTATTACTACTGTTTACATTTACACTACTTTTATATCTACACTACTGCTGATACATATACAGTATTCTCTGACTAGCCTTATCTAAGGATGCCAAATGTGCCTTATGTGCCTTACTGCATATGCCACTTTGCCTCTATACCAACATCAACTACCTCATACATATACTGTGTACATTAACTCATATGCTGCTGTGCCACTCTTTGCAAATGTCAATGCTAGAACCTTCAGTTTATTTTATAGATATACTTTTTATACTTTTTATACTACTATGAAAAAACTCAGGACAGTATTACACTTTTATTATTTCATTTTATGCTTATGTTCATTGGGTGTTTGGTGTTTTAGGGGTGTTTGGTGTTTCAGTGTTGGTGTAAATTTTCATACTTTTATACTACTATGAAAAAACTCAGGACAGTGTTACACTTTTACTATTTTATGCTTATGTTTATTAAATGTTTTAGTGTTTAGTGTTTAGATGGTTACTGTTGCACCGAGGGACTGAGAGAAACGCAATTTCAATCCTGTGTATGTCCTGTACATATTGCAGTTCTGACAATAAAGTTGACTTTGACTTTGACTTTGAAGGGAAATGAGAATTGAGCGGAGCTGTGCAGGAAGGCGAGGGCCAGGCTAGAGATTAACTGTCACGTAACTGAAATACGTTCTGGATAAAATACAGTGAGAAACAGGAACGGAGTACAGTTAGCATTTATACAAATTAGCTTAGCATCGTAGCATCGACGTTGTCCTATTATGGTGTCAGCCTCTTGTTAGTTTAAAATATGTTCAGAATGATGGGATGAGTAACTTAAAATATGTTTAAAGTTAGAAAACACTCACCATCTTCTATAATTCATTCAAGTAGAGCAGTGACCGTGTCCAAACCACCCTCCACTTGCGCAATCTAGCTCACTTTGACTTTTTTCGTCAGCCACCAAGCACAACAACACCTGCACTTCTGCATTTGCCCACAGATTGGACATAATTATTATTTTTTTAAATCTACAAAAATATGTAAAAAAAAATGTGCTCCTCGAGGTTTTGCTAATGGCGGGCTGTAGG
>JBBPBX010014582.1:24658-50677 GCA_038048925.1 Garcialebias charrua
GACAGTGTTTCTGACACCACGGCTCGGCTCACTTGGACCCCTTGAGAAGCAGGGGCAAAATACGGGGGCTGAGCAGGTACAAAATACTAATGGAAAAGACTTCAAACACGGGCTAAACCGGAAATATTTGACCCGCGCTGTGACAGTGGAAAAGAGGCATTATTGAGCTCTCTGAGGAAAACAATTGACCTCCAGTCAGCTCCTGGCTATGTTACAAGGAAAAGAAATGACAGATAGATGGAAGGAAACTGGGTGGGGGTGAAGTGGAATGAAAAAACACACACAGCTAAATATGATTTCAAAAAATACATAGAAAACTAAGTCAGAGTGACAATCACTGAACTGAGACAGTGGCTCTGCTTTCATAAACACAGATTTAGGTTGTAACTAATTAAAAAAAATAGGAGCATATTGTTTTGCCCTCGGGGCAGACTCATGCAGTACAGGGAAGCTATGCCATGGGAAGACAGGGAGATGGTGGGAGGAGTGGGGGGTCCATACATTTATCCAACACTCAACAGTAGAAAAGGGGATGGGATTAAGCAGCTCAGTCAGACTCTGGCAGATTATGTCTGACCAAAACTGGAGAAGCAGATTATCAAGTATTTCCAGAGCTTTGTTTAGTTTGATGGAAACAATCAGCTTTGAGATTAGGAGCTGTGCTGCAGGCATCGAATGGCCAACAGATGTAGTGATGGAGAGAAAAATAGCTGCAAATCACTTCAGATCAATTTGTTTTAATGTTTAGCATGTTGAATAATAATTGGCTTTAACCAACAGTTTCGAAGGTATCATTAGCACTAAGTCAAATTAATACTATACACAGATTATGGTAAGAGCCACTTGTCTTTTATAATGAATATTTAACTTGGACATTTACCATACCATACCATACCAACTTTATTTATAGAGCACTTTATAAACCCAACAGGACCAAAGTGCTGTACACAATCATAAAATACAATACAATCATAAAATGGAAAGGTCAAGTGTAAAAACAGTACTAAAATAATAAAATATAAACACAATAAAAATGTTAAAACATATCAGATTGTGCCAAAGAAAAAAAGAAGGGTTTTAAGAAGAGACTTAAAAACAGCAAGTGAAGAGGCCTGTCTTATGTCCAATGGAAGGTCATTTAATGAAAGCCAGGTTGGATTGTCCTCACATAACCTGTTAGGTTGCTAGGAAATTCAGCTCCTGGCTGTGTTAAGGGTCCAATAGACCTGAGCGTCCTACCTGGATGCCACTCTACGTGCACATTCTGTGCGCATGCGTTCGCTGTTATGCTCTTTTTTTTTTTTTAAATGCTCGCGTTTTCGCTACAAATCCTTGTTGTCATGTGAGCAGAGCTGCAGCTGTCCCCTCTGTAGCTGCGCGCAGAGGGGACAAACTGAAGTCGCTGATTGGTCACTTGCTGACACGCCTACTGAAATGATTGACAGCTCGTCAGCTCAGTGAGAAAACTCTATGAGCAGCCGGCTGCGGTGTTCTTCTGCGGTGTTCTGCTGCAGTGTTTCTACTTTATATGTTATAAAAGGTTCTCTCAGAAATAAAAATAATAACAGGGAGCGCTTTTCCTGCAGCCCACAGTCCACCAGGGAATATTTAAAGCCTTGCGCACCCAGGTAGGACCTGAATTCATTCATTTCAGTCATCGAGTGAACGGAGGAAGAAGCGATTACTTGACTTTTGGCAAAAAAACAAAAGAAAAGGCCCGATCAGCGATAAAGAAGGGGAATTTAATTAATTTGTGTAACATACAAAACAGTCCGGCGCTGGGGAAGTTTATGGTCAGACACCGCGCAAGCGTACGCGGTCGTAAAAAAAGAGCTTTGCGCGTTTGTGCCCGAGGGGCTACACGGGGGCTACGCTTTTGCCACAGCGTACGTACATCGTACAGAGGCGTACAGGGAGTCTGCGCAGGTATACTGGGGGCGTTACAAGGAAAACAAATGACAGATAGATGGAAGGAAACTGGGTGGCAGAGAATAAGGCATGCTCAGAAAAATTAAAAAAGGAGTATTTAAAATTAAAAAAGGAAAATATATATACTATACATACTCATAAATATAATATATAATACAGTATTTTTTTTTTCATTTACCCTTTACTTATACATGTAGTCTCAGGCCCTGTACACACTTAGATATCAGTAAAACCGAATAGTTTATCATGCGGTTTGGCCTTTCATCCACACGTGAACTCCAGTTGATGTAACTATAAACGAATAATAACAAAAACTCAGACCAAAGTGGAGATTTGAGAATTCTCCTCTTTCGGATTTGCGTGTGGACTTTCGGAACCGGAGATTTGCGCATTATGTCTGCGACAGATGGTGCGGCACGGCGCTGACATCACATGTGCGACAATTGTTTTTGTTTGCCCATTCATTCGGAGGGAAAATGACTGTGTTCAGAGAAGTGCTAATTGTAACTCTGGTTCAGGCGCTTTTTGCTTGCTTGTTTGTAAAAGCACAATTGCTCCAACAGATGGAATTACAAAGGAGAATAAGCACTTGGAGGTCAGCTCTTTTACAGCAACTATCCCTACCGATACGGGCGTGGCGTAGTGATAATGGCAGTCGTCCCCCAATCGGAAGGTTGGCGGTTCGAATCCCGGTTCCCCACACCATGTGTCGTTGTGTCTTTGGGCAAGACACTTAACCCCGAGTTGCTCCCGGCAGGATTGGAAAGCACCTTGCATGGTAGTCTGCCGCTACCGGTGTATGAATGTGTGTAGCATTCAATGTGTGTAGCACTTTGAGATTTTCACTAATGAAAAGTGCGTTATAAATTGAATTCATTATTATTATTATTACGGAGGCACAATGCCGCCATTAAGCATCGCCGGTTTTGGATCAGACCTGGACGTACTGCTGGCTGGTGGGAAAACTTTGAGAAGGAAATTGTTCTCCCAGAGGAATGGCGTGAGAACTTCAGAATGTCACGGTCATCATTACTGTCGCTCTCAGAGTTACTCCGTCCTTACATTGAAGGGAAAAGTACTGTAATGCGATCTCCAGTCTGTGTGGTCAAAAAAGTTGCATGCATGCTATATTATTTGGCTGACGAGGGAAGACTGTGTGAAACGGCCATTGCATTTGGATTATCAAGACAGGTAGTCTCAAAAATGATTAGAGATGTGTGTAAGGCTATAACTGTGTACTTTGGGACCATCTTACATAAAAATGCCAACAACAGAGACTGCTGTGCGTGCACTTGTTGAGGGATTTGAGCAGGCTTATGGTCTCCCTCAGTACCTTGGAGCTGTGGATGGGACTCGTGGAGATAAAGCAGCCATCATCTAATTCTACTGAGTACCTAGATAGGAAGGGGAGGTTTTCCCTTAACATACATGCCACCTGTGATTACAAGTACTCTTTTAATGGTGCATTCAGACCGAACAGCGTTTCAACTTCCAAAAAGCTCGTTACGCACGCAAGTGGACGCACTTTGTGTCCAGACCTGAACGCCAGAACGCAAAACTGCTGCTGGGTGTGTGGGAGGAGCTTACCGGTATACCGAGTCCTCACTGCACTCCGCCAAGCGACGAGGAGCTTTTTATTTCTGTCTCTGTGGAGCAGACTTGACTGGTCGTGAAGGACTTGTCGCGAACACACAGCTACAATGAGTTTCTCTTCCATAGTCCATGACTCCGCGGGTTTTTTCTGTGTCCCACAAACAATACGTCACATAGTTGCGCAATCATTTCCGCGTCACTGGTTTCCGCGTCACATAGAGACTCTCCCCCTGACCCCCTCTCTTCTCCCCCCGACTCTCCCTGATCAACCAATCAGGGAGAGTTGAACGGCGTTTGAACGTTTGAACCGCAAAATCTTCAGCTAGATCAAGGCGTGCTTTGGAGGCTGATGCGGGTTCACATGCACGGAAAATGCTTTCCAGCACGCTCACCACGCACGTGACGTGACGCCCGACGCCAAGACGCGGCTGGAAGCGCGTCCCCCATTGACTTTGCATGTAAGCTGGATGCTCCTGCCGTTGAAACGCTGTTAGGTGTGAATGCAGCATAATGACGTAGTTGTGAAATGGCCAGGGAGTGTACATGATGCCAGAGTTTTTGCCAACTCAACAATAAACACAAATCTTAAAAACATGAAGATTCCCCCCTGTCCAAGACAAATTGTGGAGAACGAAGACGCTATACCCATTTACATACTGGGTGACCCTGCATACCCACTTCTACTTTACCTGATGAAAGAATATGCTAACGAAGGAAGCAATGTTCAGGAGCAGTACTTTGGACTTTGGTTGTGCTGAGCTAGAATGGTGATTGAATGTGCGTTTGGAAGACTAAAAGCCCGATTTGGAGCCCTGAGGAGAGCCATGGACATTAAAGAGGTGCTCACCCCACCGTGAAACGGTAGCTCCACCCCAAGACTAGATTTAAAAATTGCAAAAAAAAATGGGTGTGCCGAGAGACAAGGAGGGGAGGAGTTGGGGGGGAGGAGTTGGGGGGGTTACGCTGCGTTCATGCCCCCTCTAGTGGTAAACTCCCACTCTGCCCCCAGTTTAGATATCAAGATGGTGGATACTCGAGTCTTCAGTAAGTAAACACCTAAACTTTTACTAAAATAACAGTCCTAAAATGTTGTTGGGTGTATTTAATCACACACACACAGCTTATGCCTATGCTTGTGAACACGGAACACATTAAAAATCTGTGTTTAGTTGCATAACACTTTGAGATTTTCATTAATGAAAAGTGTGTTATAAATTAAATTCATTATTATTATTATTATGGCATGCGGTATACAGCTGTGTTTTTGTTGTTGTTTGGATCACAACAGTGTAGGCCAGTGCCAGTGACTTTCATTCGCTACATTAGTAACTTTTCATAATAAATTTTATTTTAAAATATTGTTTTCTTCTACCCTCGTTTTCTTTGACGCTGTGGCTTATTTTAGTCATGCAACCCAGAACTAAACACACATTGTTTGTTGAATTGAGTATAAATTAGCACTAAACTGTGGTAAAAAAAATTTTTGGTTTCCAAATATCCGTGTTTAGAAACATTCTATAACCCTGTATGATTTTTTTTTTTAGGACGTGTATATTTGTTTAAGCTATGTGTGAGCTTATCCAACCTGGGCACAGCACAGCTGGTAAGATTTAGGAAAAATAATATTTTTACTGTGTATCCTTTAAAATTATTTTTTTTTCAGAGAACTGTGATGACTCTCAAGCAACCAGAAGCCACGCAAAGAGTCCCATCCGTGTGAATGACAGTTTCAATAAAGAACAGACACTGTTTTTGATTGAACACATGCGTGAGCATGTAACAGACAATGGTGACCTTCCAAGAAACTTGCAGCCAAGAACTCTTTCGCCACAAGGAACATCCACGACTCACAAGCAAAGAAGGTCTAGTGAGGTGCTGGAGTTCCTCCGCCAGTCAGATAAAAACAACCAACTGCGACATCAGGACACGATGGAGCAATTGAAGTCAGCCTAGGAGGATTTCAAGACACTGATGACCCAGATGCTGCAGAAAATTTAGCTGTACTGTACTATGAACTTTCTTATTGTTTTGCACAACTTTTGTACTTTTTTTGGGGGTTTTATGGGGGAAGATACTGTGAAAGTTTTTTTTTTTTTTGCACTCTAGACTTAATGCACCCTTAATAGACTCTAGTTTATTTTGCACAGGTTTTGCACAGTAAAAACTGTGGGTTTTCAGTTATTACTTTTTTAAACATGTCTGCATTTATATATATTTTTATGTGATTATATTTCTTCCTGTTCAAACACAGTCAATGGCCATGCCGTGTGGAAGTACATTTTGTCCGGAAGACAATTGTTTTGCACATTCATAATTTGTTTTTCAAGCAATTGTGTTTTTTTATATAAATACAGTCACTGGCCAGACTACGGGTGAACTTTTTTTTGAATGCATGACTGTGTACCACTCATTTAATTTATTTTTCAAAATTTCCTTCTTTTTCAACACATTGATTGTAATTTTGTAAACTTTAAATAAACTTTCAGACAACTGTGATTGCATTTCACTATGAGCTATTTACTTGCAAAGGTTAAAATAGAAAGTATTTTGTATAAACTAGTTTAATAGTAATGACACTTTTTTGCAATACTAGCTGCAGAGAAAATCTTGTATTAAACATTTTTTACCCTACAACACACAAAAGGTACAACTTTTCCCTAAATTTTTGCCATGTTCACATTATTTTTATGTTCTGACAGCACTATGAGCCTTGACTAAGGGAGTAATAATATCTGGACACTTTGTAAACCCCTTATCTGATTGTTGCAACCCATTGGTTTAAAATATTGTCACATGACTCAAAGACAAAATGCTGGATTTAAAGAAAATTGTTTAATAATTTAATTAAGCTCCTATATAGCCATCTCGTCCATTTTGAGCATCACCTCCCACTGAGTTCCTGTCTTCAGGATACTGGGTTTCCTGGCAGCATTTTAGGGTCCAAGACAACTCTTCATTGGAAAAACAGTGTTTATTTCAGACCGACGTAAAATTAATAATGAGCTGCAATTCTCTGTCCTTTTTTCATCATTTGACTTCTTGTTTACGTGAAAAATATACATTGTTTTATCACCTTGTTGATCTCTGTTCATAGGAAACACTAGATTTTAAGCATTTAAACGCAATTACAACACAAACTATCATTGATTAGCAACAGATAAAAACGCTACAACCATTTGTAGGGACAGACACAACAAGCAACGCTGCAGCCTGCACAAACAACACAGGAACAAACGCGTCCAATAAATATACTCAAAAGATACATTTTGGAATAAAAAGGTGTAAAATGGTACTCACCTCAAAACGGATTGTACCCTGATGGTGTAAGGGTAGGTGGACATCAGTTTGAAGAGCTGTTGTTGGAACAACGTTGCTCATCAATGCTAATGCTAATGCCATGTTGCTATCACTAATCCAACCCCCGAACTCTGCAGGGGGAGTGACCTTCTCGGGGGAGTGGCACCACTTTTATAGACAGGCAGCTGAGCATGTGACGCCAGAGTGTACAAGACACGTCGAGTGAACAGTCGTGGACCAATAAGAAAATCAAGCTGAAATACCACAGTTCAACCCATAGGGTTAGTGAAAACACGTTTTTAGACCAAATATTGCCGATTTAAACAAATACGCACAAAACATGAAAATTAACACAGACATAGTGCTATACAACATTTTACACACATTCTAGGGAGTTTATCAGATTAAAAAGTTAATTTTGAGGTTAGTTCCTCTTTAATATGAATGATCTTCCATTTGTTATATATGCATGCACAAAAATTGTGCAACACAAAAGTGTTGCACAATTTTTGTGAGGCATCAAAAAACACTGTGGATGAAAACAGAATAACTGAAGCTATTCAACATGATAGGAACAATCAACCGGACACACAGCCAGTGGTCAGAGGAGACAGCTTGACAGCAGAAGGAAAGCGGGTCAGGAGAGTCCTCGCTCAGTTTCTGGATCCATAAACACAAAAACCTGTGACACAAAAACCTGTGAATGATTGAGCAGACTGCATTCTCTTTTTTCATAATTTTTTTTTATAGTTAGTACCATGTATGTTAGAGAATTTTTAAATTGTTTTGTAAAATGTAATTGCAATTCTTTCTATTAATGCATGAAAAGCTACCACCCAGGAGTTAGAGACATGATATAATAGTTTGTAGCTCATTAGACAGACTTTGAAGTTAAATGGTTGTACTACTCACTCTTAAAATTGGACCTGGAGTGTATTAAATAGTGCTGCCAATACTTTCTGATGAACATGACTGTATTTGCTGGTGAAGATTCTCAGTTATCTAGGACATGATAAAATCAGAACAAGCGTTCAATACAAAAACAACTGGACTTTATTTGTTACAGAAAACATTTCACCCTCTATCCAAAGGGCTTTTTCAATTCAAGGAGCAGTCTGTGTGACAGTGAAATTATAAACAGGCTGACGTACCATGCACCAACCTATGTAAATTGGAAGCTGAGATAACGCCCACACATACCTGAGATAACATACCCATCCTATGTAAATTGATGAATCAACACATCACACCTTAACAGTAGGGGGTTTCTTAAGGTCTTTGTTACTCTAATTCACAAAAGCAGCTACTCTGTTCTCAACAGGTGTAAACTGTCTGGGAATCAGATTTAGGGGCAGTTTACACGACGCGTATTTTGAGTGAAACCACTCCTTTCTCTCTGCGGTTCTACTCATCATTTACACGACACCAATGGCCCCCCTCTTTGAATCTGATGGTTTCTGAACTCACCCTTCACAATGGAGGTTTTTTGCTGACCCCCCGCTGATAACATACACATCTCCCGTTAAGCTTTTGTTTGACCTACATGCGCGTAGCGCGTAGCACGCACACGCGGACAACAGCCGGCATTTCTAACAATGGCGGTGGACCGGACACGCACCACTTTCTGAACTACAACTGATGGAATATATTTTGAGTCTCATATTTAATTAATCTACACCTGAATTACCTGCATCTGTGTTGGAAGAGACACAGCTGGATCCAGTTCTTATGTCGCTGTTTATTGAACGAGGCAGGCAGATATTACACATGTCAAGCTACACTATAACATACTAAATGTGCTATATAATAACTAGGGGTGTAATGGTACGCTAAAATCACATTTTGGTTCGGTTCAATTACAAGGAGGGCTTGGTTTGGTTTATTTTCAGTACAAAAAAATGACAAAATAAAGACTTACAAATGTTTATTTTGAAAATATGCCAAAAATACGTTTGTATTGTATTGTAGTAATAAATAAAAGTGACCCATTTGGATGATATTTTAAATGAACAACACTCTACAATAAATAAACTATATTAACAATAATAAAAAATCTTAATAAATGACTTCCGGTTTGAACGTCATTGTGATGGCCACGCAGTGAACGGGCTCTCGAGAGAACCTAAGAAATTGAAAACCCAACCCCACTAAAACGACAACAACACATTCATAAAGGTGAAAAAGAACTGGGGTGAACGAAAAACATCTAAACCGATGCTTGGTAGTGTCAAAAAGTGGACGTTTAAAACCGAGAAAATATCGATAGCATCGCGGCTAATGCTAACCGCTAACTAGCTCTGCTAATATTACGGCTGCACTTTTTGAACTGAGCTAAGCATGGCTGAATGGGAGACGGTGTTGCAGGAATTAAGAGGCTTCCGACCGGAAAATAATGCACATTTGGGGGAAATTAAAGAAGAAAGCCGAAAGATGAACGACAGACTAGACGAGATGGAGGGTCGGATTGAAAAAGCAGAGGAGAGGATCTTAGCCACGGAGGAGGCCATAAATGAAATAATAAAGCTACAAATAAAACTTGAGGATAAACTAATGGACCTAGAGAGCCGTACACGAAGAGAGAACATTCGCATTTATGGCGTACCCGAGGTGGCAGAACGTGACTCGGCATCAATGTGTGACTTTTTGGAGAAGTTGCTCTGTGAGTGCTTGGCTCTGTCCCAAGACGAGCTCGACATAAACATTGAACGGGCGCACCGCTCTCTAGGCCCTCCACCTCCAAGCGACGCGCCACCACGTTCTATTATTGTGACATTCCTCAGTTTTAAAACCAAAGATCTCCTCCTCCGCAAGGCATGGCAGAAAAGAGGATTTACCTGGAACGGCAAGCAAGTGAATTTGGATCATGACTATCCCCCTCTGATTTTGAAAAAACGAAAAGAATATGCAGAAGTGCGCAGGATCCTGAAGGAGCAGCAGATCCCTTTTCAGACTCTCTTCCCAGCCCGGCTGAGGGTGAAATATGCAGATGAAACAAAGATCTACAACACGGTGGTGGAAGCTACTGAAGATATGTCCAGCAGAGGCTACGTTGTGCAGGTTGTGAAGTCACCAGAAATGGCCCTGGAGCAGCTGAGGCAGTTGTTCTGGAGCAGGGTGCAGTAAGGAAAGCAAGAAGCAGGACCAAGCAGCTGGTTACAAAGAAAAATTCAGAGCCTTCAAGAGGACATCTCCCCTACACACAGAAAATTGAGGTTTATCCACTCTGTTATTAATAATTAAGACTTGCATTTGGTTTATGATGTACAATAAGTAAATAAGTTATATTTCTCGCGGTGCTTTCTACACTGAGGCCATAGCCACTAAGGGCCCCCTTCATTGACCGATGAGGAAGCTACCTTTGGAGGTGAAGCAGGGTCTACCTCAGAGACCCCCACCTTGGAAGTCAAGGGTTCAGTTGGAGTTTTGTTTGTTTTTGATGTTGACCTTTTTCTTGCTGTTGACTTTTTTATTTGTTCTACGTTCAGTGTTTTCAAGAGTGAGCGGGGAGCCCATTAATGTACGTGTAATAAAGAAATATAATTTAGATGAGTAGCAGGTTGATAAAATTGGTGTCAAACAATATTAATGGTTTACATAGTCCAATAAAAACGAGGAAAGCTTTATCTAAATTTAAAAGAGACAAAGCCCAAATTGTTCTATTGCAGGAAATGCATCTAAGTGACAACGAACATGTTAAATTGAACAGGATGGATTTAAAAAATGTGTTTTATTCTTCCCACAGTTCTGGAAGGCGGAGGGGAGTGGCGATTTTGCTCTCCGGAACTCTTAACTATGAATCAAAAAGTCGTTCAATACAAGATCTTAACTATGAACATATATCAGAATACAAAGATAAAGAAGGACGGTATATAATGATAACGGGCAAGATTGATGGTACCATGACTACCCTCCTGAATGTATACATTCCACCTGGCAGTGATTGGTCACTGTATAAACAGATCCTCGAAATTGCAACAACTAGGAGTCAGGGAACTTTAATTTGTAGTGGTGACTTTAATATCTTACTAAATGCCAAATTTGACTCTTCTAGTGGGAAAGGTGATGTACGAATTATTGGTAAGAGGATGGGACACCTTATGGGTGATTTAGGATTAGTTGATTTATGGAAAGAACATCACCCAATAACATACCCACATAACATATACTCGAGGTTAGGTTACATTCTCATATTCAAGAATGATTTGTTTAAAATCAAAACATGTGAAATTGGTCCTTGTACAATTTCTGATCATAATCCAGATTATGCTGACATTTGTCTGAACAGGAAAAAAGAGATCTACATTATGGAGGTTGAACACAAATATTTTAAACTACCCAGACATTAAAGAGAATTTTAAAAAAGAAATAGAGAATTATTTAGCTCAAAATGATGAGGAGGTGTCACCAGGAATATTATGGGATGCACTGAAGGCGGTGATTAGAGGGAAACTAATTAGTATATCCTCCCACTTAAAACGAGAAAACATGCAGCAATGTAAATACTGTACTTGGAAGATAAATTGTTAAAACTGCAACACCAACACTCTGTGACTATGAATGAGGACATTAAATCTGATATGTGACCAGCCACTCCAAATCCAGGAACAAGTCGGCACACTCTAACTGAGAAAAAAATCAACAAAAGCTTCAACTTCTGAGAAATTAGTGAAAATCGTTTTTTTGCAAAATGTACCAGTTGAAGTTGTGAAGAAACCATCCCATGCTTTAAAAAACACTTTATAAGTGTTTAAACTGATAAACTTTGTGTTAGAAATCAGTTTGTTTTCAGAGTAAAACCAAGCCGCAGTGATTTGCGTACTGGGGGCGGGGACCCTCTCAGCTGATTAACATGCGGGACTTGTTTGGCTGGTATCAGAGCTTTGTTACTGGCTTCGGCCAATAACGTGCAGCTTTGAAAGAAGCACATGGCTACTTAACATCTATAGATCGCCCAGTGGACACAAGGAACAAGGAAAATAATAAAATAAAGCCGATCAAAGCGTCAGAGCTGTCAGCTGTTTTTCCGACCGACCCGAGGAAAAAAAAAGAAGCTTTTACTGCGTGCGCAAGCAAATCGCAAGCAAATCAGTTTCCATCCATCCTACATAATACATCCATCCATACATACATATGTCCATCCATCCATCCACTATCTTTATTTCATTAGACAAAGCAGACACGCGTAATCACCGCGCAATGCGCTCCAGCCACTGCGGTAAAGTGAGCCTCCACTCGGCTCCGTGTCTCCAGCCGGGTCTGTGTCCAGCCGCGCATCGCGCAATCACACGCGTTGGATTAGGTTTTACAAATCGCAGCAAAGAAACTAAAATTTAAAGCACGATAATGGTGCACCAATTATGCAGATTCAACTGGCCGTTTGAAAAGGTAAAATGTACAGTTAAGATCGGATGGATCAGCCGTTCACGCAGCTGTCAGCTGGCTGTCATCATGATAAAAAAGCTGAATGGAGCAGCGTGTTTAATTAAAATAGCCTTGTTTTTCCCAGATAATTTTGCTCTAAAATGTTTTTGTTTATCTTTATGTAAGATTATCTTTAGAATTTATTTTTCATGTTAATATATATTTGGTGAAACAAGAAATCTTATCTTTCTTTCTTTGAAATACATTATTTGGATGGATGGATGGATGGATGGAAACCGACCAGCCCACAAAAGCTTAATAAAAAAGACCTACAGCAAAGATAAGGCCTTTCTGCCCTGATGACACAAAAGTCATGTCCAGCACCAACACCTTGTGTGACATCTAAAATAAGTCTGTGCAGGAGCTTGGTGTGTGTAAAGCCTTATTTTATTTTGTTTTCCCCCTGTCTAACCTAGATGCAACATAAGCATCTCCTGAGTTTACTCAACATCTTCAGCTATTATACAAACTTTTCCAGTGTCATCAACTTTATAAAGTGCATTCCTGTCCTGTACCTTTAACACCATTTTTATTATACTTTTACTGCTGTTAATATCATAATTTTTACCATTGGTGTGTGATACTGTTCATTAAATTTTTAAACCTCTTTTATGTTGTGTGTGTGAAGCACCTTGATAACAGTTTATCTGTTTTTTTTTCATTCAAGCTTTATTTATACAGGCTAGCCTCGTTGAGCCACGGGGACTCATTTACAAGAGGGACCTGTCTCACTCACACCTAGGGTCAATTTTAGAGTTACCAATCAGCCTAACATGCATGTTTTTGGACTGTGGGAGGAAACCGGAGCACCCGGAGAAAACCCACGCATGCACGGAGAGAACATGCAAACTCCACCCAGAAAGGCCCCCAGACCGGGATTTGAACCGAGGACCCTTTTAACTGTGCTATATAAATAAAATTGATTTGACTTGACTAGTTGTGACCCTTATTTTTTGGGGTGGGCTGTAACAAAACAATTAACATTATTAAAGCTTCAGTATGTAGCTTTTTTTATGAACATATTTCTTCACTCTGTCACTACCTCCTGACAGACTGATGTTAGCCAGGTAATCTCTGAAAAAAAAAAAAATATTGTCCCCTTGCTTCTCCAGGTGGTAAATAAGCATTTCTAAAAAGAAAAGGTGACCCGCCATTTTCCAGCCAATAAAAACAGAGTTTGTAACCAGCCAATAAAAACAGAGCTTGAATTTGAATCAGCCAATAAAAACAGAGCTTGAATTTGAAATTCAACAGACCACAAGGGGGCAGAGCCACATATGGCTCTGAGGGGGAGGGATCAGAATGCTTTGCCTGTTGAAAATATTTCTAAGTGCTGCAGTTCTACAGAAACTGCATACTGAACCTTTAATGTGTAAAACATGTCACAATAACATAAAATACAATTCTTTGTATTAATGTTATTTTTTTAAAGATCAAAAGGAATTGGACTCATTCTGAGCTGACTCCAGTCTTAGCTTTTTTGGATTTTTCTACCTGGATTATTGAGCATGCATCAGGGTATCAAAAGGAAGTTTGCCAGTAGGAGTGTAGGAAAAAATAGATTTTTTAAAGACTCTGGATTCTTAGTCCTGGCGATTCAGAATCAATTCTAAATGCTCCAAAATCAATTTTTAAACATGTTTAATTTTACCCTGATGCATGTTCAATAATCCAGGTAGAAAAATCTAAAAAAGCTAAGACTGGAGTCAGCTCAGTCTTTAGCACCCTCTCACAGTGGATGAACCAGTTTGCTGATGACAGCCGAAACCAGCTGCTCACATGATCAAGGAGGACCATCAGCCTAACAATGGATCGTTAGCACCCTGATGGTTGTTTGCTATTCACAGAGGGCTGAGTGATACTAGCAATGACAGCATTATTGTCCCCCTCTTATAATGCTTGAGTTAAAGGTTACTACACTTTGGTAGGCTGAAGTCTGTTTTTGTCTGTATATTTTGAATTATTTGTATGTGATGGACTGGAGACCTGTCCAGGTGCCCTCCGCCTCTCACACAGTGATGGCTGGACATGGACACCAGTGAGCCCCATGACTCTTAAAGGAAGAAGTGGTTAAAGATGATGGATGGATTAATTATTTGTTCCTAGATTTTTATTTTATTGTTTTAGAGGAATCCAGGCAACTATAACCTAATACAGTACTGGTAATTCAAGTTACAGCATTTAATGCATTCCTGTATTATTTGTTTGTATTTTTGGTATGAATATCAAATGATTCAAAAACTTTGATAAAGTACAGAACCTACAATTATTGTTTTAAATAAATGTTCTATTTGTTTACATTGTTGTTAATGTTTTCAGTTTAAAATTATTGTTTTAAATAAATGCTCCATTTGTTTTCATTGTTGTTTAATATTCTCAGTTTAAAATTATTGTTTCAAATAAATGTTCCATTGGTTTACATTGTTGTTTAATCCGCTCATTCTCAATCAGTTCATCTGGACAGTTTCTTTTTAGCAGAAACGTTTCACCCTCACTCCAGAGGGCTTCCTCAGACTGATTGAGAATGAGCGGATTTGATACCTGGACTATTGAGAATTAACTTTCTTGTCTTGAACCACTTTGGACATGTCTGCCTGCCTGGGAGGAGTCGACGAGGGACACGCCCCCAGAAACCATCTTGGCTACAGCAAACTGGTTGGTCCACATAAGTTGCTTACTTGGTGGGTTAACTTCAGTGTGCTTTGGACTACTCTGACTGAGGAAGCCCTCTGGAGTGAGGGTGAAACGTTTCTGCTAAAAAGAAACTGTCCAGATGAACTGATTGAGAATGAGCGGATTTGATACCTGGACTATTGAGAATTAACTTTATTGTTGTTTAATATTCTCAGTTTAAAATTATTGTTTTAAATAAATGCTCCATTTGTTTACATTGTTGTTTATTCTTTTCAGCTTGTCAGTTACAAAGCTGAAACTAAATTCATGACCATTTTAATAGAAAAATCATTGTTGAATCAAAAATTGTTTCTGAATCGAAACATTGATTTTGAATCGAATCGTGACACCAAAAATCGGAATCGAATCAATTCTCCAGACACTGAGAGATTCATACCCCTATTTGCCAGCAAAGCTGAAGTTCTGCACACCTTCCTAGGCAGAGTCTGTGTTGACAGTCAGTGCTGGGGGTTGGGTTAACGCAAATTAATGTAAATGAACAGCAATTGTTAACACCCCCAGGTAATGCTTCTGGAATGGGGACATTCTTCTAAAGCTTTGAGGCCTGTTTTCTCCCTAATCTTATTTGCAGATTGCCAACATTGAAATGGCTGTATCTTCTTCATTTTTTTTTTGAGCGACATGTGTTTGGCATCATCGGATAGCTTAGAACCCACACTTTCAGATTCTGTGAATAACTCAAAATGACCCAGGGGAGACTTGTTCCTGGTTTTGCCATGGCCAGTCACATATGGTAAAATTAAAAAAAAAATTAGATAACCATGATTGATGTACAGAAAAAAAAATCATTTTTAATAAACAGCAGTATGGGGATGTAAGAGGGAAATCACTAAAACTTATTTCATATAAACTCAGAAAGCAACAAGCGGAGAAAACTATACACAAAATAAAAAATCCTTTAAATGGTCAAATAGAAACCAAAGAGAAGAAAATTCAACAATGCTTTGAGAATTATTACATAAAACTTTATTCCCAAACCCATGTAGATAATAATCAAGATGTCAATACTTTTTTGTCTGAACTAGAGTTAACAACAATGACAGAGGAACAAAATAAAATGTTAGTATCCACAATAACCATAGAAGAAATTCACTTAGCAATTAAAAGACTAAAAGGAGGAAAAAAGGCAGGGGCGGATAGATTTGGCCCAGAATGGTATAAAATAATGCAGGATCATTTGACTCCCACCTTGTAGAAAACATTTAATTAGGTAATGGAGGGAAAAACAGTACCTCCTTCATGGAGGGAAGCAATAAATTCCATAATTCCGAAAGAAGGAAAAGATAAACTAGACTTTAAAGGAGAAATGTAATCAAATCAGAAAAAATCGATATAACAAGAATTTCATATAGTAAACAACACACATAAACATACTTAGTATGCTTTTTTCAAGTCAGTAGCTTAAAGAAATAGTTTTTTACCTTTTTCCTGCTACATGCCGAAGAGCAGTGATTTCTGTAGTAATTTTCTGGACGCACTTTTATGACGCAATTAAGACCTCTTTGCTATCTTACAATAACACTGAAGCTATAAACCCATCATTACTGTCCTCTTGTCTGTCATTTAAAATGGAAGCAGAATACTTTTTTGAATCTGAAGGATATCACTTTAGTTTGTCAAAAACAGTTTGGTGATTTAGTGCATTAATGGGCATTTCTATCCTGGAAATACGAATAGCCATGCGTTAGCTGCCGCATAATAACATTAGCATGCTAGCGCCGTATGCTAACGTTAGCATGCTAGCGTCGTATTCTAACGTGGAAGTGGGGGTGTTGAAAATGTCCTAATGACAACAGAGGACACAAGAATTATAGACACAGTCAACAAATCATCACAGGAGCAAATGAGAAAGAACTAGCTCTGCTACAATGCTACCAATATGCTAATGCTATGTTAGCCTGATGCTAGCAATGTTAGCTTGATGCTACCGTGATTTTAGCTTGTAAAATAAACATCTACGAGTGAGGGGTAACAAACTGATGTTAATGAACTATGACATCAGAGTTAATTAATAACCGTAAACAATGTAAACAAATAGAACATTTATTCAAAAGTATTTTAAGCTGAGAAGATTAAACAACAATACTCTGATGCATGCTCAATAATCCAGGTAGAAAAATCTAAAAAAGCTAAGTCTGGTCCTCTGGACATTCAAAAAATAAAACAAAACAAAGCAAAAAAAATGTAGAAACGTTTCGTCTTTCGTCCGAAAGACTTCCTCAGTCTGAGTTGCTGTGTTCAGCTCAGTCTTATAAATAGCACCCTCCCACAGTGGATCAACCAGTTGGCTGATGACAGCCTGAAACCAGCTGCTCACATGATCAAGGAGGGCCATCAGCCTAACAATGGATCATTAGCACCCTGATGGTTGTTTGCTATTCACAGAGGGCTGAGTGATACTAGCAATAACAGCATTGTAAGAGGGAGACAGTTGAACCCGGAGGCCTCCACCCCTGTTTAATGATGGACGGTTTCTTTTCACAAAGATGGCCTCCTTTACTCCTCTCTCAAACCATCGTTCCTCTCTATCAAGGATGTGAACATCTTCATCCTTGAAAGAGTGACCGCTGGCGTGGAGATGAGTGTAGACTGCAGAGTCCTGACCTGATGATGTTGATCTTCTGTGCTGGGCCATCCTTTTGGCCAGTGGCTGTTTAGTTTCCCCGATATAAGACTGATCACAGCCCTCCTGACACTGAACAGCATACACAATATTACTCTGTTTGTGCCGGGGGACTGGATCTTTGGGATGAACCAGTCTTTGCCGTAATGTATTTTGGGGTTTAATATTGTGTATGCTGTTCAGTGTCAGGAGGGCTGTGATCAGTCTTATATCGGGGAAACTAAACAGCCACTGGCCAAAAGGATGGCCTAGCACAGAAGATCAACATCATCAGGTCAGGACTCTGCAGTCTACACTCAAAATGCAAAAGTAACAGACTTCAGCCTACCATAGTGCATTAACTTTTAACTTTTAACTCAAAATAAAATACAGAATTCACAGTTTTAAACAAATTGAGTCATATTTAGTAAATCTTTAACAAAATTAGTAGTTAGTCATTTTGTACTGTTGGTTGAAGATTATTATTGTTTAATCTGATTGTTAGAAAAAAGGGACAGATATAATAAGATTTATTCTTCTTTCTGCTACCTTTCATTTTTTTATGTACATTATCATTTATGGGATTGTCTTGTATTGTTTATTTTGTAAAAAAAATGAACAAATTTAATAAACATAAACATAAACAAAATTTCAAAACCTGTTCAAGTTTACACAAAATCTCTTCTGAACTATAATTTATAAACATAAATTGTATTATTTAGAACAGACTCTAGGTGATGTGTCTCATCTGGTCTCTCCAACCTGTTCAATCATAGGCGTAATTTACACGGGGGATGGGGGGGATTTAACCCCCTCAATAATTGGATCCAGTCAATATAACCCCCCCAATAAAATGGCATCATTCATTTCAAGCTCCCGGATTAACTGGAGGTACGCGGAGGAGCGCGTTTCAGCTGAGACTGCTCTCTCTCTGCATAAAAACTACCGTTCAGTTCTCAGCCTCCCCCTCCTTCTCCCCACTCCAGCAGCAGCCGGGGACACGTTTTCCACACGCTAACTTTGCATTACCGTAACTCTGCAACGGTTTGGGCTATCAGAAAAATTCAAACGGTGTTTGAAAGAAAACAAAGTGCGCCTTTTGGCTGTTTTGGGGGTATTACGGTAATCGCCTTTGTTGTGAAATAAAATATATTTTGTCTTCGTGTTTTCATTCCTCTTGAAGGGGTCTCTCTCTTGTTCTGCATGTTTGCTCAGTCAGAAAGTATCAGAACTGTCCTGGCCTCTGATTGGCTTAGGGCATGAGAAGAGACCTGGTGCCTCTCTTGTTTGTCAGTTTTACGACCTTGTAGATATATGGCTGTGGAGAAGTCTACTGAAAGTCTCTCTCTTGTTCTGCATGTTTACTCAGTCAGAAAGTATCAGAACAGCTCTAATCTATGTGTGTAGTGTATGATCTTTAATGTAATTTAATGTCCAGTTACACTAATTGGTCACTTAGTGGTCTACTAGTGTGTGGGTGTTTTATAAGTACTCAGCATTATTGTATATTTAGTTTTAGTCATCTATGTGTCGTGCCCTTCCCCCCTAAGGCCTGTGGAGACCAGAGCAAGCTGAAAAAAAGCAATGGTATTTCCTGTTTACAAGACAGAAGCTTTCTGGCAGTTGGGGAGGGGAACAGTCTTTAAGCAGAACTTCTCTCATTAGTTGAGAGCAGGCAATGCCCAGAGAAGAGTATAAAACATGAGTTTTCCTCCTCCACTGCAGTCAATGCAGAGCAAGCCCACGGGGAGAACAACTCATCAGGTTGTATGCTGGGACTCCATTGAATGCGCATTCAATGTTCTTTCTTTCTCTCTTTTTCTCTCTCTCTCACTCTCTCACTCTCTGCCTACTTATTTGTAATCAAATATAATGGCTTTTTGAAATAGAACAAATGTATTCTCTGACTTTTTAAACTTATGATTAATTAAAATTGGTTTTGGAACTTTAAGTGCGCGTTTGTCGTGTTTTCAGCATATTTCCTTCTCTGATCCAAAGTGAAACCAAACAACGAACTTGGGGCGAATAAGAAAATCAAACGCCAACACCTTGAAACTGCCTGCAAGTGAACATTTAAGCATAATTGCTGAAGATGACATGCAAGGCATATCTGTCAAGTCTCCCGTTTTGGCCGGGAAACTACCGTATTTTACCCCTCTTTCCCGTCGTCATCCCGAATTATTATTTTCCCGAAAATCTCCCGTATTATAATATTATTAAAAAAAAAAAAACATTCCAGTGCCTTTGTCACTAGCCTCGCGAGAACTGCCACCTGCAGTAGCCTCGGTGGCAGTTCTCGCGATGTTAGTGTTGGCAACGGGAATCAACAAACCTAACCCAGAAAAACACAGAGATGGATGAATGTAACGAGAGAGAAGTCCCTGCCAAAAAAGTTAAGACTTCGTGTAAATATCTTGAAAAATGGGACAGCGAATTTACTTTCCGAAAGAAGAGTAGGGTGGGGCACAATTACGCGTTTTTTAAGATTTGTAACTGCGACTTTAGTGTCTCTCATGGGGGAAGGAACAATGTCCGTCAGCATGAAAAATCAGTCAAGCACAAAGGTAGGCCTATCAGATTGTGATCACATAACTGGTTTGAAAGAGGCTGATAGGTAGTTATTTTAGATTTCTTGTAAACTTAAAATGTAAGGGGTCCTGGACTTTGGTTGGGCTAGTGCAGGGGTCTGCAACCTGCGACTCTGGAGCCACATGCGGCTCTTTGGTCCCTCAGCAGTGGCTCTTCCAAGCTTTGATCAAAACTAACTTTAAACTGAATTTTATTTGTTCTTATAACAACAAAAAGGGCTAGTTTTAGCAGTTTTTCCTGTCATTTCCTTTGCAAATGTGTGAATACTAGAACTAATAGAAGGAGTAAAACACAAGTTAACTTTATTTATTCGAAGTAGGATATTTAATTTTTCCACAATTAAAATAATTTACCTAGACCTGCATAGTTCATTATTTTATTTTTTAATTGGGAAAGATCACATTATTTTTCCTTCTTTATGATAATCTGGTCTTTTTTAGTCTTAAAATGTAAAAATATCAACAAATCGTTAGATATTTTCAGCTTTACAATGGCCAGAAAACTACAGGTCAGAAAATTGTCCTCTAACAAACTTAAAGTGGTCTGTGGGCCACCAGTTGAGAATCCCAGTTGTAGCAGGTATTGTGGCTCCGGAAACGTTTAATTTAGTGAACAAAGGGGCAGAAATGGCTCTTTTGATCATAAAGGTTGCAGATCCCTGGGCTAGTGGGATGGCTCGGCGTACCCGGCAGAAAATTTCCTTTATTTTTAAATCCAAAACTTGACAGGTATGATGCAGGGTTTTACTCTGCTCTTGTCATATTATGGCTGTATTTGAATCATTTGTTGTAATTTTTCCTAGGTGAAGTCTGCAGTTTCTGTAGAACATCAGCCCTTAGAAAAAATGTCAACAAGCAAAGCATTCTGATCCCTCCCCCTCAGAGCCATATATGGCTCTGCCCCCTTGTGGTCTGTTGGAATTCAAATTCAAGCTCTGTTTTTATTGGCTGATTCAAATTCAAGCTCGGTTTTTATTGGCTGGTTACAAACTTTGTTTTTATTGGCTGGAAAATGGCGGGTCACTTTTTCTTTTTAGAAATGCTTATTTACCACCTGGAGAAGCAAGGGGACAATATTTTTTTTTAGTTTTTTTCAGAGATTACCTCTCTAACATCAATCTAGTGACAGAGTGAAGAAATATGTTAAAAAATATATTGTTAGAAAAGTTACATATAGCAGCTTTAAACTGTAGTGAACCAGGTAAATACACACTCTTTGAAAATTGTGAAATTGAGGTATGTTATATAATAAATCTTAAAAATGTAAAATATGTGTTATGGCTGAAAAAAATGCAGAAAAATAGTGAGTTTTTTTCTTACTTGTTGAACCTATGTGGAACAAAAAAGGAGCAGAATAAATACAGAGAAAACAGGAAAGTTAAGTAAATCACAGTAAAAGCATTACAATATATTTTAACCCTAAAATATCCTGAATCATAAAAAAAAGTTATTTATTCGATAAATAAATAGGTAGAGAGCATAGCCCCCCCCCCCCCAATGTTAGACCTAAAGTTACACCCTTGTGTATAACTTGTCTATAAGTTTTAGTATAATATGAGAAACAACAGTTACCTTTGAGCTGCAGCTGAACTCCCACTGTTGTTTCATGGAGCTGTGTAGAGTTTTATACATGAAGGAATAATGTGTGTTGCTTCCACTTCCAACGTATTAAAAATAAAACTAAACCCCTCAACTTCCACTGAGCTGTCTGTTTGTATATCCTTTGTCATACAGCAGGAGTTAGAGAGAGAAATATTCACAGCTGTTGGAGAATCAGCTGGAAGTTCGCGCTGGTCGGCTGCTTTCACTTTCATCTTCCGTGCATTTGATCGCATTTCCAAAATACTGTACCGTAGTTTTATCTTACACTTCTTGCAAACAACCGTTCTCTTTGTTAAGCTCTGTCTTCCCCAGAACATAGTAGGATCTAAAATGATTTTTAAAGATGAAGGAGCAAGTTGAAACATCCCAAGTAACAGAGAACGTTAACTAACGTTCTGGTATGGTTCTTACATGGTTCTGTTAGATCACAACGTTCTTAGAACGTTCTTTGAAGGTTTTGACTAACGTTTGAACAAACCTAGATATAACGTTCTAACCTAACGTTCTTAGAACGTTCAACAAACGTTCCCTTTGCCACCTGCCAGATCAATGTTGCGCATGCGTTGCATCCTGCGTCTGACGTCATGACGTAAATTTTCACACATCCGAGCAGCACGTGCAACTGGCAGTCATTTCTCTCCCGCATCGACTGAGGACAAAGTCCAAATCGAAGAGTAAGTTATTTACTATGGCAGTTATCTTTTAAAATGAACAGGGTTCCCTTTTTAAGTATGATTAAACGCACGAGTTAGTTTTCTAGTTATATATATTGTTAATAGTCCCGCGGTGTGAGCGGTAGCAGAGCGCTACGTGAGCGCCGGCCGAGGCCACCCGCCGGGGCAGCCTCGCCCACGCGGGACCCCGACGGGCACCACAGCCTGGGAGATCCGCGGAAAGTGCCCGACGCACGTCCAGAGTCGCCGCCGCGCCACAACCGCAATGCCGGCCCGCCTTCGGGCCGGGTGTGGACACCGCGCTAGGCTAGGTGCCGCTTGTCCTGTCGCCTAAATCTCTGTTGGAAGAAAAAAAAAATCAGCGGTGCTTGTAGTCCGATAACATTTTCAGCTTGTGTGGAAGGTGGTGGTGGTGTTTTTTTTTCCGGGTCTGGTGGTTAATTTGTAATCAATGCCTCCAGCAGAATGCTTCGTTGCTAGCCTAATGCTAGGTGCTAGCCCTCGTGCTAGTCGCTTGTCCTGTCGCCTAAACTCTGTTGGAGGGAGAGAAAAAAATCAGCGGTGCTTGTAGTCCGATAACATTTTTCAGCTTGTGTGGAAGGTGGTGGTGGTGTTTTTTTTTTTCCGGGTCTGGTGGTTATTTCAATGCCTCCATATAGCAGAATGCTTCGTTGCTAACGCTAGGTCCTAGCCTGCAGTGGCACGAGGGAAAAAACAAATCCGCTTGCGTTGGAAAAGCTAGCTAGCTGCCAGGGCTGACTGCGTTGTCCGGTAAGAAAAATATGATAGACTGTTGCATTAACGTTGTGTGGTAGCGGCAAATTTTAATCCACTGAGCTATCACTGTGTGAGCTGTTGATGAAGCCAGTTTTCTTGTGCTGCTTACAGGTGACATAAGTGATTAATGTTTGTAAGAACATTGATTTAACATCACCCTCTCTTCCCACAGGCCTGGACCCAGCCATCATTGACACATAAGGTGAGCCATATTTGCTTTGTAAGTAGCTAATATAAGTATTCTGTACCAATAATTTAAAATGAAATTTACAATGGTAATGCGGTGTGTTTGTATGTGTATATAATTTATTTATTTTACATGTCAATTGTCACATTTAAAGTTTCAGTTCTCCGAGCATATTTAAATATGAGACAAAGATAACAGGAGTACCACAATATGCACTTCATAAATGATGGTCTGTATTATTAACAGTTATTATTAGCAGTTGTTGCTGCCAAGAGTGGCCCAATGACATATATGTACATATATGTGCAATGTACATATGTACATTGCAGTGCAGCACATGTTTTCAAGTCTTTCATCAGACTGAAATAAGAAAGCTAATCAAAGTCAACTTTATTGTCAGAACTGCAATATGTACAGGACATACACAGGATTGAAATTGCGTTTCTCTCAGTCCCTCGGTGCAACAGTAAATATTCAAACACCAAAACATTCGATAAACACAAGCATAAAATAGCAAAAGTGTAACACTGACCTGAGTTTTTGCATAGTAGTATAAAAGTATGAAAATTTCCACTAACACTAAACATTTAATATACATAAGCATAAAGTGAAATACTAAAAGTGTAGTACTGTCCTGAGTTTTTGCATAGTAGTATAAAAAGTACAAAAAGTATATCTATAAAATAAAATGAAGGTTCTGGTATTGACATTTGCAAAGAGTGGCAAAGCAGCATATGAGTTAATGTTCACAGTATATGTATGAGGTAGTTGATGTTGGCACATAAGGCACAATGGGCATCCTTAAAGCTTCAGTATGTAGCTTTTTTTATGAACATATTTCTTCACTCTGTCACTACCTCCTGACAGACTGATGTTAGCCAGGTAATCTCTGAAAAAAAATTAAAAAAAATATTGTCCCCTTGCTTCTCCAGGTGGTAAATAAGCATTTCTAAAAAGAAAAGGTGACCCACCATTTTCCAGCCAATAAAAACAGAGTTTGTAACCAGCCAATAAAAACAGAGCTTGAATTTGAATCAGCCAATAAAAACAGAGCTTGAATTTGAAATTCAACAGACCACAAGGGGGCAGAGCCACATATGGCTCTGAGGGGGAGGGATCAGAATGCTTTGCCTGTTGAAAATATTTCTAAGTTCTGCAGTTCTACAGAAACTGCATACTGAACCTTTAAGCAAGGCCAGCCAGAGAATACTGTATATTTATCAGCAGTAGTGTAGATATAAAAGTAGTGTAAATGTAAACAGTAGTAGTAAATGTAAGCAGTATTAATAAATGTAAACAGTGAATGTAAACAGTAGTATGAAAGAGCACAAAAACAAAGAGGAAACTACAAAACTGGAGGAAAGAGAGATTCAACCGGCCCTGTCTTCATTGAATGCAAAGATTTGGGCTTATTTTGTTTTTCACTGAATGAGTCAGAGTTATTCACTAAACTCTCGGTCATGTGCTCATTCAGTTTGCACTACTTCTCATATTTGCACTAATGTTTGTATTGCATCACTGCCTATAGTCATAATACTGTTTACATTATCTGTTTACATACTACTGGTTACATTCAATGTTTACATTTATTAATACTGTTTACATGTATTACTACTGCTTACATTTATTACTACTGTTTACATTTACACTACTTTTATATCTACACCACTACTGATACATATACAGTATTCTCTGACCAGCCTTATTTAAGGATGCCCAATGTGCCTTACTGCATATGCCACTTTACCTCTATAACAACATCAACTACTACCTCATACATATACTGTACTGTGTACATTAACTCATATGCTGCTTTGCCACTTTGCAAATGTCAATGTTAGAACCTTTAGTTTATTTTATAGTTATACTTTTTATACTTTTTTATACTAGTACTGTATGCAAAAACTCAGGACAGTATTACGTTCATTAAATGTTTAGTGTTTTAGTTTTAGAGTTGGTGTAAATTTTCATACTCTTATACCACTATGCAAAAACTCAGGACAGTGTTACAGTTTTACTATTTTATGCTTATGTCTATTATTATGTGTTTCAGTGTTTCAATGTTTAAATAGTTAATGTTGCAACGAGGGACTGAGAGAAACGCAATTTCAATTCTGTGTATGTCCTGTACATATTGCAGTCCTGTACATATTGCAGTTTTGACAATAAATTTGACTTTGAGTTTGACAATAAGCAAGGTCTGCAAGGTTTGCAAAATGAAGATAAAGCAGTCTGGGAGCACGACAAATGGGCTCACATTATCAGCTTTAAATGAAAAATCAAATTAGTATCAAATCGTGGCCCCAAAAATGAGAATAGAATAGATGATGACTTTGGGCTGTTGTACGCTTGAATGTATAAATTTACTTGTAATTCCTTTCAGAAAACTGAGGAACAAAATTTCATTCACAATGTCAAGGAAATGTTTGCAACGAGAGTACAAGCGGAGGTGGGCTGCCACAACTAGACAGCTGAAGAGACAACGTGGACAGAATACTGTGGAGAGTGAAGACAGTGACCAAGAATGTGACCTGTCATTATCTACTGTTTCTACAGCAGAAGCAGTGATGGTCGCTCAGTCTGAGAGTGAAGTTGCAAATGCTCCTCCCAGTTGTGCAGGAGCTCTTGGGAACAGTGATGCTCACAGTGATTCAC
>JBBPBX010014583.1:17002-50677 GCA_038048925.1 Garcialebias charrua
TATATATATATATATAGTAGAATATATCTTTATTGGCATCGTCATTGCACCAGGGCACAAAACATTGCAATTGGCGCACGCACCATCCTTGAGAGGGGAAATGCGGACGGAAGCCGCAACAGAAATTAATCTGCGCCGCCAAACAATCAGATATGGAAAAAAAAGGAAGGTTACAATAGGATAATCCGTGGTATTCAAAAAAGATTTTATCACATTTTGTCTAAGGACATTCTATGATACAGTCAAAAATACTCTACCAGCTCAAGCACATATAAGACAAATCACATGTTGCATTTTGGTGGCGGAGCAATGAGATAAGTCTGTGAACAATCGTCCAGATAGAGCACAGTCTACAGATGGACTCAGCCGGCATCATCTGATAGCACACAGAGAGCTCTCGGGGGGGAGGGGGATGCGACAGTTCTTTCCAGTAGCTCAGACTCCAGGAGAGATTTGCAGTCAGCCTTTGTTCAAGGTCACTTGGGGTGACCCGATTAGATTAGTTGATTTATTTATTCTTCAGGGCAGGCTACAGTGTACTCTTACTGTTAGCCTTGAGTCCAGGTGCTGTCTGAAGTCCAATTTGTCCAAATTATGTGAGCTTTCATTCAACCCGAGCTACGGGTCCCCGTCTCCCCCCTGGTGTAGCCCGCTCGGCTGTAAATGAGTCCCAAACCGCACCGTAGGTCTGCGGTCCTCCACGACGTTCCCATTGTGTGATTAAGCTCGAACAACAGCTGGTTCATTGAGGTCACAGCTCGGATCAAAGACTCGTTCTGAGCAGGAAGTTTCGACAGCGCGTTGATCGCCGAGGAACTCTTCCTGAGTTTCCAGTAGCAGAAGCCCCCGCACAAGCCAAAGAGCAGCGCACCTGCTACCATAAATCCAATTATATACAGATCTTCTACGTCCTCGACCGAAAGAAGGGTCAAACACATAATTTTCCACTCTCCCCACAAATCCATGATGTACCCGGCCGCATGCGTGTCGAGCGGGCACACTGGTTCTCCTGGTCCGGAGCGCTTCGTGGAAAAAATTTTATCGATAGAGGAGACAACCCACGCAATTAAATCTATGTTCCAAATTGCTTCGAGCGAGCACTGAAGAGTTGCAGACGAGACAAAAGAGCAAAAGCAGGGAGGAGGAAAACTTTAGGGCAGGAGAGGAGCAGAGAAGCAACCTGCTTAGCAAAGAGCCGGAAGTAAGTATATATTAACAAGTTAAAACAAAGATATCAAAGTAGCAAAACAGACAGAATATAAGGTAGGTGTAGAAAATCAAAAACAGGAACATGTCTGCATTGGTTTTTGCCAGGATTCCAACATATTCGTAAAGCCATTTAGAGAGGTTAAGGCAGAGAGCAGTTAATTTAGTTAATTAAAGTTAATTTAAATCAGTAGTTTAATTCAGTTCTGTCATATTCACAATAAAATTAATCTCAAGGCAAAAAGAAGTAATACTTTTATTTTGCCCCCAAACAATCAATCAGTTCAAACCATTTTAGTATCACAACATGAAAAAAGTGAAACGTTTATCTAAGAAAATCAGCAGATTACATCAAGACTCGCCTCGGCGCAATTCTCCATTCAGGGCAAGCACAGAGGAGACAGTGAAAATGACCTTTTAACATGAAGAAGCATCTAGTAGAACCAGAACAGTTCTCATTCTCCACAAGCCATTGAAGGTTTCTCTCAATCTCCAAACTAATCCATCCATCCATTCATCCATCCATTTTCTTCCGCTTATCTGGGGTCGGGTCGCGGGGGTAGCAGCCTAAGTAGGGAGGCCCAGACTTCCCTCTCCCCCGCCACTTGGAGCAGCTCCTCTGGGGCAATCCCAAGGCGTTCCCAAGCCAGCCGAGAAACATAGTCCCTCCAGCGTGTCCTGGGTCTTCCTCTGGGTTTCCTCCAAACTAATTTACTGGACATATTATAACGCATCATAGAGACAGAAATATGCATAAAATTTGAATTATTTTCAAAGCAGAAGTGTCCACTGTGGGATTTCCCATCACCATATTTGAACTCAAAAACAGACTTGGTCTAGAGCCCGAAGTCCTGGTGGCTAAATGAGCCGCCAACGTGCCCTCCATCTTGGGGATGTTGGCCATGCCAGCCACCTCCATTCTGGCAACTTCCAGGAACTGAGAGAGAGGCAAAGTCGTTGGAGCCCTGGGTTCAGCTCAGGTGCGAGTCAGCTCCATCAGGAAGTCGGGAAAAATAGGTATCCTGTGCCTCGTGGCCAACTGCTGCTTGGCGAACCAGAAGTTCCCCTCCAACCTCGTTACCTGTTGTCGAGGTGGGGGTTCTGGCCAATCAATCCGCAGCGTGTCCGCTGCTCTGCGACACAGCTCGAACAGAGCGGGGACAGACACATCAGTCTGGGAGAAGTCCTCGTCTTCTCCTTCATCCTCGTTTTTCGGCTTCGTCGTCAGTTAGCTTACCCGAGGTTGTTAGTGAGACCTCATCCGCTCATAACAAGTCCCTTGTGTCGAATTCAGCACTGGATTCCCCGAGGGGGGGGGACACCATGTCCATTTTTCCTCCCCAGTCGTCTTGACCGCTGTCCTCCAAATCAACAGCCTTAAGCTCCGCAGTGGGAGTGAGCGCTTCGGTGAGGAGCGGTTCCCGCGCCGAAGTGGAGCCGTCCATGGCTTTGACTACAAAGTCCATGCACCTCCGTCTCTCGGCCTCACGTAGCTGTTTGCAGTGAGGGCAGGATTCGGGGGAGTCCAAAGCTGTTTTCGCGTGTAGCATCCCTAAGCAGATGGGACAGGCCTCGTGGGTGTCCGCCGCTTAGGGATGGGAATTGATAAGAAATTATCAATATCGATGCCTTTATCGATGTCATTTATCGATTCGATTCCTTATCAATTCTGTTATCAATTCTCATTTGGGTAATAAAATATAGTAAACCATTTGTGTTCATAAAGAATTTATTTATGGATTTTTTCCCATATTTTTAGACTCATTTTTCGCTCTGATTCTTCGTTTTTCATTTTTGGCGAAAATGGTGCAGTACCAGTTTCGGCCGCTTTAGAGGCGCTGTAGGCAGCAGCCAGCAGAGGACTCAGAGAGTGAAGAGGAAGAGGGACCACTTCCAGAAGTTATACCACTCATAAACCACACCGCGGATTTTTAAATCCAGCTGATTTCACATTTGGTTCAGCTCAGGAGCCCGTCTGCTATAGTGAGGTAAGAAATATATTTTTAAGCGTTTATTTAGCTAAATTTAAAGAAACAAAGCGTCCGGTTTGACCCGCCTGGCGCCTGCATAAAAATCAGCGAACTTTTTTTTAAAAATCCAGCTTATTTGAACATTTCGTTAAACTCAAGAGTACGTCTACTATTAAGTCAGCTAAGAAATATATTTTTTAAGCGTTTATTTAGCTAAATTTAAAGAAAGAAAGCGTCCGGTTTGACCCGCCTGGCGCCTGCCTAAAATTCCGCGAACTTTTTTTTTTTAAATCCAGCTGATTTGAACATTTCGTTAAGCTCAGAAGGACGTCTGCTATGAAGTCAGCTAAGAAATATTTATTTAGACACCACCACGCCACCACCACTCGGGCGCGGCGCATGTCTGTGATGTCAGCGCTTAAACACGTCACCACCAGGAGTCTGCAGAACCGATAAGCTGAATCGTTAAGACAAGCATCGTACAATTCCATGGAATTGGACTTTTAAGAACCGGTTCTCTAACAGAACCGGTTCTCGGTTCCCATCCCTACCGCCGCTGAGAGGGAATAACCATATCTGCTGGGGCAGGCTCGGGAACCGGGGCTCGCTGGCCTGCTCTTCTTGTTGGAGTTCTTCGACTTCCTCTTGTTCTTCTCAGTAGCCATGGCTGAGAAGAGACATTGAGTTGTAGCCAGTTAGCCGTCCGCTAACCGCGGCGAGGAAGTCCTCATATCGAGCTGCTCTCGGTGGCCAGCCTGCTACCTTGCTAGCTATGCAGGTAGCGTGTGACGCACGTCTCGTAGCTGAGCTACAGAAAGAGCAGAAGAAAAAACCTTGAAAGTTAAAGTCGACGACACTGGGTTAGCCTCCGCTAACCCAAGTGCTCACAGGAAAGTTCTCTGTAACGCTCAGGGCAGGGAGCGAGCTCACCTATAGTCGAGCGATCCAGTCACAGAGAGTCCTGCAAAGTTCAGGTGTGAAGCGAGGTGAAGGGCAAAAGAGAATGAAGGTGGGGCGTCAGCCCCTTTTATGCAAAGAGGGCGGGGCCTCATTGCTGACGCTGACGCCCACCTGCCTTTAGAAAAGGCGAGATCTTATTACTTCAGGTGAACCACGCGGGGGCGCAATTCCCATAGTCATATGTTGCACTGAGTGTACTGACTGATAAGGGAACAATCCATCCATCCATGGAGCTGCTGTGGGACAGACCTTTACAAGAGATCCTTCCTGCCTACACCCATCAGCATCTAGCCGGGGCTACATGACATGTTAATTCAGCCCCCGGGGTTCCTCTCCAGCACTGAGGAGCTGACAAACCAGTTTGACTCTGTTTGTGTAAAGACTTTAGATAAAGTAGCGCCTATCAAAACGAGAAGACCAAAACTCAGGGCCGAACCGTGGCTGAATGACACGACCAGAGCTGCGAGGCAGCAATGCCGAAAGGTGGAGAGGAAGTGGAAAAAAGACAGTCTGCAGGTCTCTTTTGAGATGGTAAAAGAGAGCTGGCGCCGATATCAGAAAGCAGTGATAACTGCTAAATCACAATACTTCTCTGATATCATTGCTGCAAATTCTCGTAACCCTCGAGTTCTGTTCTCCACCCTAAACTCTGTTCTCCACCTCACTGAACAATCACCCATGGAAGCCTCGACTGAGCTGTGCGAGAACTTCCAACATTTCTTTTTAGATAAAATCGCAACCACCAGGGCTCTCATTTCTCCTCCATCTCACGATCCATCCATCCCACCTCAATCGGTTGCTGTGTTTGACCATTTTGAACCAGTCTCTCTGTCCTCTCTAGAGCAGGTCATGTGTAGCCTGAAACCATCTGGCTCCCCCTTCGATGTGGTCCCCCCTCGGCTTCTAAAGGAGGTTTTTCACACTCTAGGTCCTGCCATTCTCTCTATTGTTAATAGCAGTCTATCCTCGGGTGTGGTGCCAAAATCATTAAAACATGCTGCTGTTCAACCTCTCCTGAAAAAACCAAACCTCGACCCGTCAGTATTATCCAACTTCAGGCCTGTCTCCAGACTCCCATTTGTTTCTAAACTTCTAGAGAAAATAGTTGAGTCCCAACTAAAGTGCTTCCTGGAGGATCACGCTATCCCCGAGCTATTCCAGTCTGGCTTCAAATCCCTCCACAGCACTGAGACTGCCCTACTGAAGGTTTTTAACGACATCTTTCTATCCACAGATACTGGTGACTCTGTGCTGCTTGTCCTATTGGACCTCACATCCGCTTTCGACACCATTGACCATGAGATCCTCATTGCTAGGTTAGAGCAGTGGGTGGGCATCTCAGGATCAGCCCTAAACTGGTTCAGATCCTACCTCTCTGACAGGTCTTTTTGTGTGTCCATCAACGATTTTACTTCTGCAGTGGCGGCTCTTAAATGGGGGGTTCCGCAGGGGTCCATCCTGGGTCCTCTCTTGTTCTCCTTATACCTGCTGCCACTCGGTGCTATCTTCCGGAAACACAATATACCTTTCCACTTCTACGCTGATGACTGTCAAATCTACTTCCCCCTAAGACAAAATGGTACAGGCTCTATTCAACCTCTGCTCGACTGCCTGGCTGACATCAGGGACTGGATGGCTTTAAATTTCTTAAGCTTCAATGATAAGAAGTCTGAAGCCATATTGTTCCTTCCCAATGACACAACCTCAAACCACTGCATTGACCTGTCTGCTCTACCCCTGTCCGAAAAACAAAAAGTCAAAAATCTGGGAGTGATAATGGATCCTTCCATGAAACTCAACAGTCATGTAAACATGATTGTCAAATCCTGTTTTTTCCAGCTGAGGCGTCTGTCTAAGCTGAAGCCCATATTATCCAAAAAGCACCTGGAGACAGTGATTCACGCATTCATTACATCTAGGCTTGATTACTGCAATTCACTTCTGTTTGGCGTCAGTCAAGCCACCATTGCACGATTACAACTGGTTCAGAACGCAGCTGCCCGATTTTTAACCAGCACACGCAAAAGAGAGCACATTACACCAGTCTTGGCCTCCCTTCACTGGCTACCGGTTCATCTTCGAATCCAATTCAAAATTCTCATGTATGTCTACAAATCGCTGAACAGTCTCGCCCCCGCCTATCTCTCGGATCTGATACACCCATATGTCCCTCCTCGTGCTTTGAGGTCAGAGGATCAGGTACTCTTAATAGTTCCAGAAACTCGCCTTAAGCGCAGGGGTGACAGAGCGTTCTCTGTAGCAGGCCCAAGACTCTGGAACGAGTTACCGCTGCTCATCAAACAGGCCCCCTCCCTCTCGGTTTTCAAATCCCGGTTAAAAACTCACTACTACTCCATCGCTTTCAATGCCAGCTGATGTGTACTGGATCGTTTGATTTATGATCTGCAATGTTTTTATGTTTTTCGTGTTGTACTTCATTGTATGTGTTGCCTGTTGCGTGTTTGTTTGTCCAGCACTTTGGTGGACTTGTTCCTGTTTAAAGTGCTTTATAAATAAAATGGTATGGTATGGTATGGTATCTATAACATCTCTTAATGAAATAAGGATAATGAGTTACAACAACATTTCATTTCATTTTGTCAATATCAATGTAAATTTTATTTACATAGCACATAAAGACAACCGAAGCCGACCAAAGTGCTGTACAGTTAAAAAATAAAAAATAACAGAGTAAAATGCATCTAGAGCCACTGAAATTTTGGAATTAATAAGTATTTTTGAATTGAATTGGATGGATTCGGCCTTGAAGCATGTAGTAGATCAACTTCTTTGTACCAAATGTTTACCCAGGCACAACACAAGTATGCTTTCCTCTTTATACCTGAAGTAAAATCCTTTTGTTGGATGAGAATTTTTTTGTTCTATACATAACTGACAAATGCAAGGTCTCAAAAATACTAGTTTGTTCTGTTTGCAGATGATACAAATATTTTCTTTGAAGGGGAGAATTTACAGAAGCTTGTGGAGGAAATCACCTCAGAATTGAACAAATTAAAAAAAGTGGTTTGATATAAATAAGTTATTATTAAATTTGGACAAAACTAAGTTTATGTTGTTTGGAAATCATAAAGGGAATAATGATTTAAAAATAGGAATAGAGGGTATATGTGATAATCGACAATAAGATCTGCTGGAAGCCTCACATTTTCAAAAAAAAATGAAAAAATGAGAAAAAGATCTGCTGGAAGCCTCACATTCAATATGTTCAGGCTAAAGTATCAAGAAATATCTCAGTCCTCATTAAAGCTAAGGTAGATACTTGTTGAATAATAAAGCATTACATACCGTATATTGCCCACTTATCTTGCCATATTTGAATTATTGTGCGGAAATTTGGGGAAACACCTACAAATCCTCACTCCAATCGTTGAGCACACTCCAGAAAAGAGCCATCAGAATGGTTCATAAGGCAAGTTTCCAGGACCACACTAATGAGTTATTTATAAACTCCTGCTTATTAAAACTACCAGATCTGGTAGAATTCCATACAGGTCAGCTGATGTATAAAGCCAGAAATAAACAATCAGATGATATACAGAAACTCTTCACTGATAGAGAGGGGTTATGATTACAGGGGAAACCTTAACTTCAGAACCAGAAGTGTTTGAACAGCCATGAAAAGAGTGTGCACTTCAGTCAGTGGTGTAAGGGTTTGGAATAAACTCAGCATAGAACTGAAGCAATGTCCACCCATGAGTTTGTTCAAGAAAAGGCTCAGACTGATGATCTTCAACAAGTATAATGATGATCATCTGAGGTGAACCTGAATGGGTGTCTCTAACGTTGTAAATAGAATTGTACGAGAGTGGTTATGTGTTCTGTATGGTGTATATATGGGGATAAGTCAGGTTGTATTGGGGAGTTGGTTGGAATTGTGTGTGTGTAAATGTGTAGATGACAGTGTGTAGTTGGAGGTAAATCAATCTGGGTGTGGGTTTACAACTCTAGAATTTACCATTGGAGTAATGCTGGATTACTTTCTGCATTGTTTTATATGTATATATATTTTTTTCTTCCTCTCATGGACTCATAAGATTTGGAAAACTAAATGGGTGTAAAGTGTAACTATTGAGGATTGGAGAAGGGGTAGGATTAAATATGTTCCCTTTCAGTGTGGTCTCTCGGTGCAACATACTTGCTATGGGAATTGCGCCCCCGCTCGATTACCGGAAGGAATACATTCACGCCTTTTACGGCAGGGGGCGTCACCCCGCGTCAGAGGTACCGCCCTTTAGGTACTTAAGCGACTGACGCCCCTCCATCTTTCTCTTTTTGCCCTTCACCTCGCTGAAACACCTGAACATCGCGGGACTTCTCTGTTGTTGCATCGCTTGATTGAGGTGAGCTTGCTCCCTACACTGAGCGTACAGAGAAAATGTTCCTGCGTACTGCTGGGCTGGTGAAAGCTAGTCCAGCATTTTTCTACTTACCCAAAGTTTTTCTTCTCTTCCATAGCTTCGCTCGACAGCGCTAACTGCGTCACAACCTTCTGCTAATCTCTAGCAGTCTACCAGCGAAAGCAAGACGACGGAGAAGACGGCTTCGAACAAAAGGAAACTAGGACCAACTTCAACTCTTCTCATCTCCTGACATGAAGAAAACCAGGACGACGAGTCCTCGCTCGCGCCCATGTCCCAGCGGATGCGGCTACTCCCTCTCGGCAACGGACACCCACGAGGCCTATCCTGTCTGCCTAGGGATCCTGCACGCGAGGAAAGCGCTGGAATCCCCCGACTCCTGCCCCCACTGTCGTCAAATGACGGCCACAGTGAGGAAACGCCACGTGGACACGTTGGCCAAATCTATGGCAAGGACCGCAGCGATGAAGGTCGCACGTTGCACTAACCTGCTTGCTCCCGAACCGGAGCCCGAAAACGTGGACCTGGAGTGCAATGGCCAAGTCGGAGAGGACAATGCATCGGACTCCTCACTTGCCGTTGAGGACTCGACGCCAGAAGTGTCCGACATAGACACCGAATACGGTGACAAGGGAGAAACTGTTCATTCCTCCCAGAACCTGGCGCATAACCTTCCGGAACCAGAATTGTCGGTACCTGCTCTGTTCGACCTATGCCATAGGGCCACTGATGCCCTGCAGGTCACGTGGCCAGACCCCACGCCTCATCAACAGGCTACGAGGCTGGCGGGAAACTACTTCTACGCGAAGCAACCGACAACGTTGCAAAAAATGCCAATTGTTCTGGACTTTCTCATGGAACTCAAACGCTCCTGGACAGAACCTAGGGCTCCCATCATGCTGCCATTGTCCTGACTCTTGGATGTCACGGGAATGGAGGCTCTGGGCCTTGCCAGCGCACCCCCGATAGAGGAGTCTCTGGCGGATCACCTGGCCCCCACAGCCACAGGGATAAAACCAGCGCTACCCAGTAGGGCCTGCCGCGCTTCGGAGAAACAACTTGAGAAGTGATACAAGGCCCAAGGCCTCAAGGCTCGCGCAATGAATGTGTCGAGCATGGTACAGGTGTACCTGGCAGAAAAACTACAGGATATCCAGGTAACAAAAGATGAACAGGCCGCAACCGAGGCCATAGAGCAGGCCCGCCGTGCCTCTGACCTCGTGTTCAGCATGATGGGGAAAGTAGCTATTTCCCAGGGCAAAGCTATGGCAGAAATAGTTGTCGTCCAGCACCATCTTTGGCTAACACTGTCGGACCTCCAGGAGAACCAGAGGTCCACTTTCCTACAGTATCCGATCGAGTCGACGAGACTCTTTGGGAGAGCCCTGGAACATGTCCAGGCAAGGCTGGAACAAAGACGCAAACAAGCGGAAGCCCTCCGCGAGGGTTTGCCAAGGAAAAGATTCACCCCACCAAAGGAAAACACGCGTGGTCTCCCTCGAAAGAGACCTGCTAGGGACTGTGAGGCTTCTCAGTACCGTCCGAGTGCTGATTCGACCTCCTCTTATGGAAACCAGTTCCAGACCTGATGAACCAGGACGGACTGATAACTTTACAGGTTTGTCCGCCCACGAGGTACGGGAACCTAACTTTCTGATCCCAGTCTCTGCTCGTAAAAAACTACGAGGAGCTGGTGACATGTGTACGCGCACCAAATATGACTCGCCTACTGTATATGTAAACAAAACAGACATTGTTTCAGACATGTACAAAAAAAAGTACCAAAACACAGACTCGACTCGAGTCCTATTTTTATAAAACCCAGACCACATGGTCAAACTATGAACCATAGCAAGATATACGAGATCCGCCAGAGACGGTCTGATCTCGCGATATCTTCTGTTAGGCCGAGCAACCTGATCAAAAAAGTGCGAGAGGGGTCAAAGGTCACCCCTTCAGCGCTAAAACACGAGGAGCAGCAATTCAACATGCCATCCAGGCTCAGCGCGCATGCGCAGGCTTGGGAGGCGTGTCTACCAAATGATTGGGTCATGACAACAATACGTCACGGGCTCAAGTTGCAGTTCTCAAAGAGACCGCTCCGTTTCTTAGGGGAGTTGCAATCTAAGATCAACCTTGCACGTGTACACGTGCTGAGGGAGGAAGTTTCAATGATGTTGCAAAAGGGAGTGATTAGTTTGGTCTCAGGACGCAAACTACGATCTGGCCACTACAGCAAGTACTTCCTGGTGCCCAAAAAGGACAATTCCTTGAGACCGATTCTGGATCTCAGGACTCTCAATAAAAGAATTAAAACTTTCAAGTTCAAGATGCTTACATTGCGGCAAGTTCTCCAGTCTGTGAGACCAGGAGACTATGCATGTACAGTGGATTTGAAAGACGCCTATTTCCAAATAGGCGTATGGAAGAGACACAGAAAGTTCCTCAGTTTTGCGTTTGAAGGAAACCCTTATGAATTCAAAGCCTTACCCTTCGGTTTAAAGACTGCTCCGTGTACATTTACTAAATGTCTGGATGCAACCCTGACCCCTCTTAGGAATCAAGGACTCAGGGTCTTGAATTACCTGGACGACCTGCTAATTCTGGCTGGAAGCAGAAGGCAGGCGCTGTCACACTCCCTTAAGGTGATCTCTCACCTGGAGTCTCTCGGTTTTGTCATAAACCTACAGAAAAGTGATCTGACTCCGTCACGGGTTACCGTATTTCTGGGTGTACAGATTGACACTGTCCAATACAGAGCATGGCTCTCGAAGGAAAGAGTTTCCTCCATTTGCCATTGCCTGGGAAAATTTAAACTGGACCAACGGGTCCCTGTGAGAACGTGCCAACGCCTGTTAGGCCTCTTGGCGGCAGCCATTCCTTATGTGCCACGTGCATTATTGAAAATGCAGGCCATACAGGTATGGTTAAACCAACAAATACAACCCGATCTGCCTAACCAAGCAGAAAAGATTAAGATAGACCCAGAGTGTCTTAAGGCCATGGAACCTTGGAGAGATCTGTCCGTTTTCACGGAAGGGGTCTCACTAGGAAGGGTGTCATCCCGTGTAGTCATCACGACGGATGCCTCAAAAACAGGATGGGGAGCGATCTGCTGAAACCAGAACGCCCGCGGCCTTTGGATCGAGCAGGAAGCCAAATTACATATTAACTTCCTGGAATTGCTGGCCGTATTCCTATCATTGAAATACTTCTTCAGTAAAGGTCTGGTTGCTAGGCATCATATCCTGGTAAAATCAGATAACAGGACCACAGTGTCCTTCATCAACAGAGAGGGAGGGACGAGGTCCCGGGCCCTCCTAGATCTGACACGAAGGATGCTCACGTGGTATGCTCCAAGAATCTTGTCACTTAGGGCAACTCATATCCCTGGTGATCTGAATTATGGAGCAGATGCCCTTTCAAGAGGGCCTCTTTTGGCATCAGAATGGAACCTGAACCCACGGATCGTGGAACAGGTATGGTCACGTTTCGGTAGAGCCTCTGTGGACCTGTTCGCTTGCAGAGCTAGCTCACACTGTGTCCTCTACATCTCTTTGAAGGTGACAAATGCTCCATTGGGGATAGACGCTCTGGCACATGATTGGCCAGCAGGGGTGCTTTACTATGCCTTTCTACCCGTCCCTCTGATTGAGGCGACGTTGGAACGGGTGAGACGGGGAGCCCTCTCCTTGATCCTCATAGCTCCCATATGGCCACAGAAACTGTGGTTCCCGGAGTTGATCTCAATGTTGTTGGGGACACCCTGGCAATTGCCTCCTCATAGGGACCTACTGACTCAGGCACACGGATAGCTTCTACACCCACGTCCAGGGTTGTGACAACTCTCAGCCTGGCCTCTGAAAGGTACTGGCTGAAAGCTTAAGGCTTTGGTGGCTTTGTCCTGACACAAGCAGTAATAACATTCACAAGAGTATCCCTTGATGTTTATGTTTTTTACCTAGGAGATGTATAATGGAAGGGTTTCCCCTCTCCTTAACTGATCTCCAACATCAGGATGGGCTCCACTTGTCAGTCGGGCCGTGACAAAAAATAAATAAAAATAAAACATTGCTCCTCCTGTCCCTCAGAAATGCTCAAAGGTAAACAGGAGTTGATGAGTACTCACACTACTGGAGCATGCTTAGGCTGTCTCTAATTGGTGTTGTATATATATACACAAAGGTGGGCACATGAACGCCAGGGACCGCTAAAGCACTAAACTTTTTGTCAGCATTTTTGTGGTTTGACTAACTTCTATAATTCATAAGCGGATTTGTGCTATTTTTATTTAAAATGCAGTGCTATTTTTATTTAAAATGCAGTACCGCTAATAACTAATTATCTATCAGTAAAAATGAATAAACTTATTACAGGCTCTTATGCTGGCTCCGTAGCTGCTTGTTTTGCCTTTTTCTCCTCCCTCACCGTAAAGAGCAGAGAGGAGGGAGGGTTGGAGGGGGAGCAGAGGGAGAACAGACACGGATCTACCATGTAGCAAATGATGCCGTTGCTTGGGGTCCCAAATCTGCAGGGGTCCGGCCCCGCCGCGCCCCGGCCAGTCACCTACATCACTAACATTGCTAATGCTTGTTAATGTACATTTAACATAAAAATAATTATAGTTACGATGAAAACGATCTTAAAAACACAATACAAAAACCGGTCGATTTCTGTATTCCCCTACTAAAAATGGACTATTCCATCTTGACATCTTCCGGGTCAGAGGTGAACTCAGGGGCTAATTCTGTGGCTAGCTGCTTGTGCTGGGTTTCTTGGATAAATCCGCAGAGAACCCCGCTGTTTCAAGCCAAATTAACGCGGCCGGAGGATTTTATTGTGTGTTTTGTGTCGACCACTCGACGGTGAGTCGTTAGTTTTATGTATTTTAGTTACTTTTCATTAAATCTGTTGACATCTTCCGGGTCAGAGGTGAACTGGACGCTAACTCTGTGTCCAGCTGGTTGTGCTGGGTTACTAATGGATAAATCCGTAGAGAACCCCGCTGTTTCAAGCCAAATTAACGCGGCCGGAGGATTTTATTGTGTGTTTTGTGTCGACCATTCGACGGTGAGTCGTTAGTTTTATGTATTTGGGTTACTTTTATGTATAAATGCGGTGGCGAAACGCCCGTGTATTTCAGATTTAAAAGTGGTCTTAGGGATTAAAAGATCATTCTTTTTTGTTAATTTCGTGGCCGAATAGAATATATGTACGTAAAGTATTAAATAAATCCTTTGATTTTTGTAATTTCATCCTTTTAGGATCATTTTTGTTACTTTTCAGTTGGCAGTGTAGTGCAAATATTGATAACGCTGCCGGCTATATATAAATATATATATATATATATATAAATATATATATATATATATATATATATATATATATATATATATATATATATATAAATATATAATATAAATATATATATATAAATATATANCTCCTCCGGACCTGAGACGTCCACAGAGTTGACCGAGTGTTTCCAGCTCATTTATCCGTATGAGGCAACCCTGATCGGGCACACGGAGCCAGCTGACAGTAGCCTCCGGAGCTCCATTGACCGCAGTACAGTTGTAAAATGGCAACCGGAAGTGGCGAGCGGAAACCGGAAGTTGCGTAAATACGATTAATTTCTTATCAAAACGTAAAATTAATAATTATACTTTATTTATAAAGCCATTTAAAACAACCACAGCTGCAACAAAGTGCTATACACATGAAATTAATAACTTTTAAACACAAAAAAAAAAAAAAAAAAAAAATTTTTTTTTTTTTAATCATATTTTTATTAAATATGATAAAATCGTAAGTCTGAGTTGCCGTAGGTCGCAGGTGTCGTACCTCGAGGGTTACCTGTATATTGTAGAGAAATAAAGCTAAATGTGTTATTTCATGATTTATAGCAGATTTTAGCATGCAGCTCCGGGAAAATCTGCCCCTCTCCATATATGGGCATTGACATCACTGAAGTTTCCGCCTTGGAGTTATAGGCGGAGTTATAACAAGCATGCATCAACTTCTGACCAGAGAATACAACTAATAAAAACGATGTGTGGGACAAACGTCAGACTTTTACAAGTAGTCGTGTTGTGTCATTTTAATATTTCCTCAGTAATAATTGTACAACTGTCTGCTGATCAGCACAGCACCTCCTCTGCTCAGAGGGAAAAAAAGCGAAACATATTTAATATTCCCTTGTTAATAAATCTGCATGTTGATTAATCCCGCGGTCACTCACTGATGTCATATTCTGAGCGTGCACCCACTTTTTATTCTCTCCCCGTGACCTGACAGCCAGGTCGGGAGTACAGAATTAAAAAGACAGCCGCAGAGGAGCTCTGAGCGCGCATGCTCCCCGCAAGGCTGAGATACGGAGCCGAGCCCTGAGTCGGCACCACGAAGGAACGCGGAGCCGGGAGAAGACATGCAGCTGGCTCCTCTCATGGGCAGAGGAGTGAGTGTGAGAACAGCAACAGTTTTAACCGCAGCGCGAAGGAACTTCAAAGGTGACCAGCAGAACGCAGCCGGGAGAAGACGAGCGGCTGGCTCAGAGGCAGCGGGCAGAGGAGTGAGTGAGAGCAGCGTTTTAACCGCAGCAATGTTATATCTTATTAAAAAGTTCTAATAAATAAATAAAAACGGAGCGCTGGTCCAGCTGTACACACAACTGCACCAGGAAATATTTAGAGATCACGCATCCACATAGGACATGGTCAACTGCAGTTCTCTCATAAACCTCCATGGCAAACTCACTCCTGCCTTTTTAGGGGGAGACTTCAATGACGTGATTTCACACTTCGGCAATCTTCGGCCAGGTTTCCGGATTCATCCGGGACTCGTTTTTTTTTTTACGCTCGCCTGGCCCAATTGCAAAAATGAAAATAGACATCATATTCTACTACAGTAATTGTCCAATATGGTGAATTGTTACTGTCATGGTGGGTGTTGTCCTTTAAGGATCCTTTGACTATGTCTGACTATCACTTACTGAATACCAAATCATTGACTGGCTATTATTTTGTTCACTGATGGTCACGCCAGTAAGTAATGGTTAACTACCCATTAACTCCTGATTCGTTCCTCTTTGGTTTCCTTGATAACTATCCATTAATTCTTGATTAGTTCCTCTTCATTTACAAGATAAATAACTAGTAGTCCCCTATAAGGCTTGGCTGTGTGTTCCCTTGTAAGTACTTGTTAACTACCGGTACCCATTACCTCCTGATTTGTTCCTGATTAGTTCCTGAGGCATGCCCTAATCACATTTTGTACCTTATTGTAAAGTGTTATCAAGCTGATAACTGATAATTGCATTGGTAAACACAATTATTACGTTGATGCTAAAAACTTACTGTGCCTGCTTGTTGTACTGGTCTGGTAGTACTCAAAAAGCCAATTAGCTTACGTTGATGCTAAAAACTTACTGTGCCTGCTTGTTGTACTGGTCTGGTAGTACTCAAAAAGCCAATTAGCTGTCGTGAAAATATATAAATTTTATATTTTTTAAATATTGTAGATTACCAAAAAAAAAAAAAGATTAATCTTTAAAAAAGCTAAAGTTGGACTGCGGATGTTAGCAAACTGTTCTGCCGAGATCAGCAAAGGAGCTTCTTATCCACAGTATTCTTGGAGGTGTCTCTGTAGAAGCGAATGTGCATTGTACTTCCTGTCCGACACCGGAAGTGCCTGTATTCCATTACCGGAGTATGGATCGCGGGTGTTTTTGAAAGTTATTTTCATTCATTTTATCGGAGCAAACACAGCTTTTGTTTAAACGGAACGTTTACTGAAATGTCCTACCGGGGTTCAGGTACCTGCTGTGCTGTTCGCGGCTGCACCAACAACCGGACCAAGCTAAATCTTTGGCTAAAACAACAGTGTTTTCAACACGGACCCAAAACAAAGAAAGAGTGTTCCTGCATCCTTCTCTATGGCTGTGTCTGTGCGATCAGGTAACATCTGTAATTTCTTTTTATTCAGGGAGGGTTTATTAATGAGAGTTTTGGATGATTTACTGTCTTAAAATGATGTATGTCAGGCGCGACCGGTATCTTTAGCCGAGTTAGCTGCTAATAAACCTTAGCCGAGAGGCCGGAGCAAACACGTTCGCTATTTATGTAGTTTTAAATTATGTCTGCGCGATCAGGTAACATCTTTTTATTCAGGGAGGGTTTATTAATGAGAGTTTTGGAAGATTTATTGTCTTAAAACGATAGATCTCAGACGCGCCGGTATCTTTAGCCGAGTTAGCTGCTAATAAACCTTAGCCGAGAGGCCGGAGCAAACACGTTCGCTATTTATGTAGTTTTAAATTATGTCTGCGCGATCAGGTAACATCTTTTTATTCAGGGAGGGTTTATTAATGAGAGTTTTGGAAGATTTATTGTCTTAAAACGATAGATCTCAGACGCGCCGGTATCTTTAGCCGAGTTAGCTGCTAATAAACCTTAGCCGAGAGGCCGGAGCAAACGCGTTCGCTATTTATGTAGTTTTAAATTATGTCTGCGCGATCAGGTAACATCTTTTTATTCAGGGAGGGTTTATTAATGAGAGTTTTGGAAGATTTACTGTCTTAAAACGATAGATCTCAGACGCGACTGTGACTTTTAGCCGAGTTAGCTGCTAACAAACCTTAGCCGAGAGGCCGGAGCAAACGCGTTCGCTATTTATGTAGTTTTAAATTTTGTCTGCTACATCTGTAATTTCTTTTTATTTGTCACTCCTCTTTTAACGAAACGAGTGGTGTTCCCACATTTTTAATGAACTAAAACAACAAAGTTTGGACTGTCTTCAACTGTATTACTCGCATGTAAACAAACGGTGTTTCTGGTCAACCGGAAGTTGTGTGCACATTTCGCGCAAAGCATCATGGGGCGTAGGAATACTGTGGATAGAGATTGTTATGATGTGGCTGTTTAAACTTTTCATCTCTTAGAATTTGTAAAATTCTGGTACATCAAAGCAGTGGAAAATTGTGTGCATACCCCTACCCCACATACATAAACACAGATAAAAACAGACTACAGTCATTTTAGTCTCTACAGCAACACACACACACACATGCACACACATACACACACATGTGTGAATATGTAGTAAACTGACAGCAAAACAATCCTGCAGCCGTTTCTGTGCAGATGGCTCACCACACAAACATATCAGTTAAGATTCTTTTAAAACACATCAGACTTTCATGAGTAAAGAAAGACACAAGAACTGCACATGCTTACGGAAACAATCTTAAGAATTATGTGATGTGTGCGTGTGTTACTAGACTTTGGTAAAGAGCTGCAGTTCAATTTGTTCCTTCAATACTTCATATCTCCGGGTCGGGGATGAGGTCCTGCCCCAAGTGGAGGAGTTTAAGTATCTCGGGGTCTTGTTCACGAATGAGGGAAAACTGGAGCGTGAGATCGATAGGCGGATAGGTGCAGCGTCCGCAGTGAAGCGGGCGCTGTACCGGTCTGTCGTGGTGAAGAGAGAGCTGAGTCAAAAGGCAAAGCTCTCAATTTACCGATCGATCTACGTTCCCACCCTCATCTATGGTCATGAGCTTTGGGTTGTGACCGAAAGAACGAGATCTCGGATACAAGCGGCTGAAATGAGTTTTCTCCGCAGGGTGTCTGGACTCTCCCTTAGAGATAGGGTGAGAAGCTCAGTCATCCGGGAGGGACTCGGAGTAGAGCCGCTGCTTCTCCACATCGAGAGGAGCCAGTTGAGGTGGCTCGGGCATCTGGTTAGGATGCCTCCTGGACGCCTCCCTGGTGAGGTGTTCCGGGCATGTCCCACCGGGAGGAGACCCAGAGGAAGACCCAGGACACGCTGGAGGGACTATGTTTCTCGGCTGGCCTGGGAACGCCTTGGGATTCCCCCAGAGGAGCTGCTCCAAGTGGCTGGGGAGAGGGAAGTCTGGGCCTCCCTACTTAGGCTGCTACCCCCGCGACCCGACCCCGGATAAGCGGACGAAAATGGATGGATGGATGGATGGAATACTTCATATCCACAAGCTTCAGGCTCGGTATGAAGACAGCAGATAGGAAGTCTGGGTGCAAACAGGCCAGTCGTATGAAGGGCTAGAAGAACAACATGACTACAGCCTGTTGCTAAGACATTACATAAAACAACAACCACAAAGATAAATACTGTTTCCCCTACCAGTGAATTTTATTTGCAAATTAAATCCATCCTAATGTCCCTCCTAGAGTTTTTATTTTTATAAGAATGTTTTTCGTTTCATAGTGGAAATCTTTGGCATTCTTAGATGGTGTCTTGTGTTTGAATAATTTTGTAAAGTTTTTTAAACTGCTGGGGTTCCTGTATCTTTCCAAATCCACCCAAGTGCTTGTCTCGTTTGTTTCTGAATCTCTCTGATGGTCTTTCATTGTTATGATGATGGTCAGATTTATTTGCCATTAAAACCTAATAGTTGTTGCTCCATTCACCCACTGTTAAAATGTTTTGATGACGTTAAGGCATGGTTTCATTTTTATTTTGAATGATCAGAAAACTGAAGTTATTGTGATTAATCCTATCTCTACTGCTGTCTCTGTTCCTCTAAACCTTGACAGTCTTCAGCAATATGTTAAGCAGTCTGCCACTAATCTCAGGATGGTTTTAGACTCTGATGTTAACAACAAAAAAGGTTAAATCATGTCATCTGGACCAGTTTTTTAAGTGAGAAATGTTTTGTCTTCCATAAAGAGGACTTCTTCAGTCTACAGCCTGCCAACCAGATCAGGTTGGTTGGTTTGAAACTCAGCAGTGAAGGCTATATATGGGACAGGTTGGCAGGCAATAGACTGAGGAAGTCCTCTGGATGGAAGACGAAACATTTCTCATAAAAAAAAAAAAAAACTGGTCCAGATGACATGATTTAACCTTTTTTTAATCTACCTAGATGACTGAGAATACAACCTTTTTTTTAACTCTGACTTTAAGTTTTTAAACAAATTAACTCTGTTCTGCAGAAAATCTTTTTCCAGTTAAAGCAGATAGTTCAGCTTAAGCCAGTGTTGACAAGATTTGACCTTGAACAGATAGTCCATGCATTCATTACAAGCCAACTTTACTACTGTAACACACTTTATGTTGGGGTCAGTTAGGTCTGAGTTTCATTCCCAGTTGCTTGCCAAACAGATATCCAGGTTTAAAAGAGTTCCAAATGTTAGTGACAGATACTTTTTCAACATGTCCATCAATTTATTGAGCTGTCATTTATATAAAAAAAGAACATTGTTTTAATAATGATAAATAGTTCCTACAATATCATATCCATCTTTTGCTATGCTCAATGTACAAAGTAGTTGTGTAGATTAGCAGTTGTGTCCATGAATAAAAATGCCAGCAAGTCAGTGACAGACAAGACATCCCTCTTAGAAGAAAATGACGTCTGGATGTTTTTGGACTTCTCCAGTAATTGTGATTGGCCTCCTTCAGTGGACCACACCCTTCCCTTAGGACACAGAGGGGACTTGCTCCATCCTCTTTGCTCACTTTTCTTTTGCTGCAGGCTGCCTGGGTGCAGCTCGGCTATTTGACTCCCCATACTGCACATTTTTTAGTTTAATAAAACTTATATTTTAACTCCATCTATGTGGAATGGGTCTCATTGTGTTGTATTTGACTCAGTGGATTGTAACACTTCAAGCACGAGTTTTACAGAAAACTGCAGTCACTCTGGAAGAAAACCACATCCTCTTTTTTCCTGTTCTCGGTTGCTTGTGAAGTAAATTAATTATTTGCTAATTCATTATACATTAAATGTTTCCTTTGATTATGTGCAGAGATTTGCAAATGTGTGAAACATCTCTGGTAAGATGTTCATTTTACAGACGAACACCTTTCAACAGGCTTAATATTTCAGTGATCTCCTGCTCAGCAGAGCAAAAGTCTGCATTTGAGAACAAGTATTTACACATCTGCAAAATCATTTTAGTGTGAGCCTGACACGCCGACTGGCTGCTTTGTGCTTCCCTCCTGCATGGTTGTCAGAGTGCTTTTACTTTAGAATGTGTTATGAAGACAAAATGAAGGATGAGAACCTGATGCATTTCTTTCATGTACTAGTTTGAGTTCATGGTGGAGTTAAATTAATTTAAAATGTTGAGTTAGATTTAAGAGCCTGACCTCAACCACATAACACTGCATCATGTTCTGCTGTTATCGCCCACACCCAAGGCCAAAGACCAATAATGTTTTTGCTCGTGATAGTGTGTGCATGCGTCTGTTGTATTAGCAGAATATTTAATGAACCGGTAGGAAAAATGTAATGCAACTCTCAGAAGGTACTCACTCAGTGCACTTCTACAATTGCCTGTGGGGAGTCTACATTATTTCCTAACACTCTGACCTCTACACATTGCACAATATTTTTGTTTAATACCTTGCCAATAAATATTGCAGTCATCTTTGTCTAACAGTTAGCAAACTTTCTCATGAACAAGTGGAAGGAATTGAACAAAACACACAGAAAGTAATTATTCAATGCACATTTACAACTTATTAACTTTTCCCTTGTTGAACAAATAAAAAAATGGCCACCTCAGCTAATCAACCATTGCCAACACAAAACTTGTTATAACTTTGATGTGGTAGTATCTGAGTAATGTATTTTAAGTAGCAATTTATTTATTTATTTATTTTGGTTTGGGAAAAACCAATGCAGGCATCTAAAAAAGCTAAGTCTGGTCCTCTGGACATTCAAAAAAAAAAAAGGCCAAAAAAAAAGCAAAAAAAATAAAAATAATAATAATTCAATGTCCAGAGGACCAGACTTAGCTTTTTTTAGATGTTTCTACCTGGATTGTTGAGCATGCATCAGGGCAATGCAGACATGTTCCTGTTTTTAGTATCCTACATTGCCTTATAACTTAGCTGTTTTTTTGTTTGTTTCATTTTTTATGCCATTTCCTTTCACTTATTCTTCTCAACTTGTATGCTTCCTTTTATGATTGTCTAGTGTTGTCATCACTTTGTTAGACTTTTTTTTTTTCATTTAACCTTTATTTATACAGGTTAGTTCCCATTAACTTTAATGCAATCAATGCAAGGCATTGTAGGAAGGTGCTATACAAATAAAAAATAAAGTTTATTATTAAGCCTCAGGGACTCATTTACAAAAGAGACATGTTACATACAACGCACACAGTACTGTAGATGAGGAAAAGAGAACACAAGGGTGGAGGAAGTTTTAAAAAAATGCATGTCTCACGCCATGTCCTGGCTGGGACACAGTATAAAAGATGAAAAAAAAGGCCTTGTAACATAAAACAGCAACATGCAAGGACACCATAATACAAAGTACATTTATGCATAGGAGGTCAACCAAGATGATGAGTTGTCTGTGGACACTCCAGAAAGTTCCAATGTTCTGATGAGATGGTACAGTATCTATCAGCATCATGGTTCTGATAAGGCCACAAATGTACTCGGGAGGGGGTGGCAGGCATATCTTCTTAATGTATGTATCCTCCAGGAGCAATTTGAGATAAGTTGGCCTATCCCAGGCCAGTGGGGAGGCCAAGTTCACATAAGCAACAATTGTTTTGGGCAGGCAGATTCTACTGACATGTCTCTCTTCAGTTCTTCTGGTGCACTCAATGGCAAATCCAAACAGCCAGATCTGTGGACATTCCACCGAAGTTGGTCTTATGACTTCTCCAAGATCTCTTCCTTCCAACCGTCTGTGAACACTGTCACAAAGTTCCACAGTCATGCCTGCTCAGCTCTGATACAGGTCCACAGTTAGTTCACACACAATCTGAGTGTTGACAAGCTCAGCACACACATTCCAGACAACTTAAACAGCTGCTGGCGTTTCCAAATTTGTCGACAATCCAGATTTTCACCGACTCCAAAAAGCAGAATTTAGTTATCATTAACCAGTTATGTTTCCGAGAACAGGGCTCTCCTTCCCACTTTGCTAGAATCAGGTCTCTTGTGTAAACGAGTCTTCGAGGCTCAATGGGACTAACATGTATAAAGGTATAATGAAAATTGCTAATGCATCTTACGCATTGATCTCAGAATACTGCATAAGATCACACATCATGTTATTCACAAAGTTTTTGCAAAATGGCTTTAATGATGTTATTTCTCATTATAAAATGTTTTAGTTTAAATCTTTGGCCTGAGAGACACCAGCCAATTTGCATATTAAATAAAATGCTACACCTTTATTATTGCATCAGCTGCTTTCAAAATCCAAAAGGGCAATTTTCAGCTTTTTCCACAGCTCATTAAATTCACAACTATCTTTATGAACTTATTTGAAGTTAAATGCTTCTCAAATGGAAAGGTGTCTGTTGAGCTTCAGTTCAGCCTTGACAACTCTTTTCATCACTAAACAAGCCGAGAGTCATCAGACATGCAGGAGAGCAAGAGACTTCCAAAAGATTAATTGTCATAAACACAACAGAATACCCATAACCAATCAGTGTTTAGTGCAATTAAAAATAATGTTCTACCAACAGTAAAGACAAATATAAGAATATCTTAGTTTTCTTTTTGTTTGTTTGTTTGTTTGTCTTTCGGCTGCTCCTTTCTTCAGCGGCCACCACAACAAGCAAACTCGCACGAGGATTTGGTAATAGTTTTACACCAGATACCCTTCCTGATACAATCGCAGACCATCGAGCTACCACAGCCCTCTGTGTGGAGCGGAGGGCTACCATCTAGGTGCAGAGCAGATAGTGGGGGGATAAGGGCCTTACTGGGAACCTTGACTTGCAAGGGCCCAGAGTGGGGCAAATGAGAGTATATGTGGGTCCTTCATCCTCTCCACCCACATTTTGATGTTACGGTCTGTAGAGGGATTTGAACCAGCGCCCTTCTTAAGTTCACTTCTCTAACCTCTGCACCACCACTCCCCCTGCAAAAATATCAAAATGATATATTCTCAAAACTGTATTTCTGATTCATGTACAGTAATATAAAACTGATCTTTTTGCTACCAGATATGCCCCATATGAGCAGATGGAGACAGTTTCTTGAAGGATCTCCCCCCCAGGGAAGGCCATGCTCTTCTCTCCCCCTGTCCTCTTGTCATTGCCATCGTTATACCACCTAAGGCTGATGAGGTGGCTGTCTCATCCTGGTTTTCCCATCACCACAAGGCATGAAGAGAGAAAGCCATCTGTGACTGAACCAGACTCTGGGCCTCGTATGACACTGGGTGAAAAACAAATGCAAAATTTTCCTTAAAACAAAAATCCATGTGCATCTCTGCTTGACGGGGGCTTTAGCAAACTTGGCTGACTCTCCAATGTATATTAATAAACTAAAGGAATACACACAAGAATTATTGAAAAAAAAAATCATAGACACAGAGAGGTAAGAGAATTAATTATTTTTGTTCTTATTGAAGCCACCTCAGCCACCTTGATATTGAGGTTCCACTAAATTAGTTTTTCAAGAAAAGCACAAGGAAATAATGCCAGCTGTAGCTCATCTTTTAGTCATTTTATATGTTTTGGATGAGGAGGCTGGGCTTTAGGTTGTGGAATGCCTGGTGGGGTGTTTCTATGATGTGATGGCACCCTCTGCTGCCAGCCAAGGAGAATACCATGTGCTTTTTGTGGGGGTCTTAACCATGCTCATTTACACTCTGCATTTTTTTTTTTTTTTTTACCATCTGATGCAGATTATTGTGGTGTTTTGTTTTGCGCTATCCTAATAACATGCATTAAATCTCAGGATAGTTGATCTGTTTTATAGGTCCACAGGGCAAGAGCAGTGTGGCAAATCAATGTGCTCAGCATGAATAAAGAAAGGACAGTTGTTGACATTTACATAGTGAAAAATATGTTTAATATCCAAACATGATCTTTTTTTACATTGTTTGCAAATTTTTAACTTATCATTAAACAACAGTTTTGCCCGGCTAGCCAATGTAAGTGTTCAGTGAATCTAATTTAATGAGGCCACATGCTGATAGACAGTGAAACACAAATTCCCTGTCTTTGACTTCCCTGTTACAGTCCACCTTAGAGCCAATTTACTGTGATATTCTATGATTCAGGGGAACCAGTTGACAATAATGAAGCTCAAATAAGTAGAGCTTATTATACAGCGGGACGTATGAGGCATGCAGTGCTTCCTTCACAAAACAGTCGTTTCTCAAGCAAAAATATGCCAATCTGCAGGGCCTGACTTGCAGGGATACAGCCTTGTTAGTGCAGACGTGTTTGGCACCGTGTCTCTGTATGTATCTGTTGGTGTGTTGCTGAAACTTATTCTTCAGTTTAAAGGTCTCATTTGTCTGAATGTCACACTTTGGGCTAACTTAGTATAATGAGCAAAAAAGTTTCAGTGGAAAACTTTTTTTGTCATCAGCTACTGAGATGGAGTTTTTTTTTACACACAGATGAATATCAATAGTTGTGCATGTGTGTGGGGGGGGCACATATTTACATATTCTGGACATTGGCAAAATATAATATTTTCTTTATTCAAAATTATGTAGGTAACATTTTAATATCTAAAACTTGCATTATAATTTATATGCATTGTGGATTCATATGTGCCATCTTTCCGATCGGAAGCATTGTGTTCAACATAACGGTACTTCTTCCTGTTATTTAACTGTCAACAATGGTGTACCACAAGGCTCAGTCTTAGGACCCACCCTCTTCACAATCTACATAGGTAATGTAGGTTAGAGCAGTGTTTTTCAACCACTGTGCCGCGGAACAGCAGTGTGCCGCGAGAGATCGTCTGGTGTGCCGTGTAAAATTAGTAAATTATGAAATTTTTATTAACTGGTGTAATTTCCTTACCGCGCGATAGGTGGCAGTATGGAGCATAGCGGCGCACATTAAAACAAGAGAAGTAGCGGCGCATGAACGTGACGTGTAGCAGTGAGCAAAACAAACAGTGAGGACCTTCTCAAACAAACAGGCAGCGATGGAAAACTTTTTCAAAAGAAAAAATACTAAATCCGGTCTGGTCCCTGGACAAAATTCGGACCCAGATGAAGGCCCAAGTGGAAATCAGAAGAAGGCAGAAACCGTGAACGTGGAGACTGTACAGCGAGGCTTACATCTCTTTTGAGTCATCAGTTCAGGTATGCTATGACTTTGTTAGGGACCCATACAGCTCAGCAGTTGTTGGCAGGAACATGACTTTACAGGAGCAGGAAGAACTGAACTGAGACAAAATCGTGGTTTAAAGCTGAGCTTTGCTGATCTTCCTTTGGACAGTTTTTGGTTGACTGCTGCCAAGGAGTTCCCCTTTCTGGCAAACAAAGCTATTTTGTAGGGATGCACCGATAAATCGGCCGGCCGATCGATCGGCTCCGATTTCCTTAATTTGGGGAGATCGGTGATCGGCCGATCTTTAAATGAGAAGCCGATTTTATCTACCGATTTTATCTGCCTCAGCAAAGGTTGGAAAATCCTGAAAATTTAGGGTGCATTTTGACCTTTTAACACTTGAAAATCGGTATCGGCCAAAATCGGAATCGGCAGGTCAGACTTTCTAAAAATCGGCAATCGGTGATCGGCCAGAAAATTGAAATCGGTGCACCCCTACTATTTTGACATTGCTCCCATTTTCCACAACATATCTGTGTGAAGTGAGCTTCTGCAGCCTAACTGCCATAAAAACTAAAAACAGAGAGAGACTGAGAGCTGTTGAGGAAGAGCTTCGTGTGTGTCTTTCTTCAATTCCTGCCAGAATATCAGCTTTGTGTTCATCCAAACAGGCACAGGTTTCACACTAAGTGAGTAAAATGTAGAGAGAATGGTAGCACTGTTCAGGTGTATTTGAAGGCATGTTAAGTACAATTTCATCCTCTTTAATTTTAAGACCATATTGTTGTGGCACTGTTCAGGTGTATTTGAAGGCATGTTAAGTGCAATTTCATCCTCTTTAATTTTAAGACCATATTGTTGTGGCACTGTTCAGGTGTATTTGAAGGCATGTTAAGTGCAATTTCATCCTCTTTAATTTTAAGACCATATTGTTGTGGCACTGTTCAGGTGTATTTGAAGGCATGTTAAGTGCAATTTCATCCTCTTTAATTTTAAGACCATATTGTTGTGGCATTGTTCAGGTGTATTTGAAGGCATGTTAAGTGCAATTTCATCCTCTTTAATTTTAAGACCACAATTTGTGGCACTGTTCAGGTTTATTTCAAGGCATGTTAAGTGCAATTTCATGTTAAGTGCAATTTGAAATAAGAAATATAAAACATGATAAAAATACATTTTTGTGTTTATTTCATTCCTATTCAAGACACTTTGATAAGAATGACTATATATTTAATATAGGCGGATACAGTGTATCTATGTTTACAATTTTGGTTGGTGGTGTGCCTCGGGATTTTTTCAATGAAAACACTGCGCCTTGGCTCAAAAAAGGTTGAAAAACACTGGGTTAGAGCTTCCCTGATGCATCCTTACATTTCTATGCTGATGACATTGTTGTTTATTGTCAAGCTAAAACAGTAGCTAAGGCTTTCCAGCTTTTGCAATCTGCTTTTGACATCATCCAGTCAGATTTGTTCCACCTCAAACTTGTCTTAAATGCTGATAAAACCAAAGGGATGCTTTTTTCAAATAGGAAGTCTGTCCCAGCAGTTCTTCCTCTGATTTTATGCTCAAATTGTGTCCCTATTGAGTTTGTTGAATCCTATAAATATTTATGTATCTATATCTATGTATCAGAACAGTAATTTTCTTCATATTCCTCGGACCAAGTTGAGGACCATGGGAGACCGAGCATTCTGTGTGGCTGCCCCCCGCCTGTGGAACTCCCTCCCTGACGACCTGAGAGCTCCACAGTCACTGGTTGACTTTAAAAGCAGCATAAAGACCTTTCTTTTTAAGCAAGCCTATTCTGCCTCCACATGATTTTATCTTTGATCTTAGCTGATATCATTATTGATTTTACTTGATTTTATCACTTGTTTTATTTTATTTATTTTTTAAGCAAGCCTAATCTGCATCCACATGATTTTATCTTTGATCTTAGTCGATATTATTATTGATTTTATTTGATTTTATCACTTGTTTTATTTTGATCTTTGCTTTATTACACTTTGTAGCACTTTGAGATTTTTATTAATGAAAAGTGCATTATAAATGGAATTCATTATTATTATTATTATTGGTCGATTCGCATCTCTCTTTTAAACTCCATGTGGAAAACCTAGTAAAGAAACTGAAAGTTAAACTGGGTTTCTTTTTCAGAAACAAATCATGTCTAACTCTGAATGCTAGGAAACACCTTGTAACTGTGACTTTCCTTTCTTCCATTGATTACGGTGACATTATCTACATGAACACTCCTACAAGCACCCTGAAGATGTTGGATGTTGTCTATCATGGTGCTCTAAGATTCATAACTGGCTGTGATTATTGTACCCACCACTGCACCCTGTATTCACTGGTTAACTGGACATCATTAACTTCACGCAGACTCTTCCACTGGTACATTTTCATCTTTAAATCCCTTCTTGGTCTTCTGCCTTCATACATCTCCTCCTACATGTCTCTGCGTGAGTGCAGCTACAGCGTGCGCTCTCAGGACATGATTACCTGCAGTGTTCCGTCAGTGAGGACTGAACTTGGCAAAAGGGCCTTCTCCTATTCTGCTCCTGCTTCCTGGAATATCTTACAAAAAGATCTGAAGCTCTCGACCTTGACTTCTCTAAATGGCTTTAAGAATCTGTTGGACTCCTGGCAAGAACCAATGCAGACATGTTCCTGTTTTTAGTTTTCTACATTTGCCTTATAATCTATCTGTTTTTGCGACTTTTTTGACATCTTATTTTAACTTGTAAAAAAAAATGTATACATATGTATGCCTCTTTTATGATTGCCTATTCAAAGTCAAAAGTCAATGTCAACTTTATTGTCAAAACTGCAATATGTACAGGACATACACAGGGTTGAAATTGCATTTTTCTCAGTCCCTCGGTGCAACAGTAACAATTTATTTATTTATCTATTGTTGTCACAATTGTCATCATTCTTTGTTGAAAACAGGTCTGTCTTGTAAATGAGTCCTCGAGGCTCAATGGGATTAACCTGCCTAAATAAAGGTTGAATGAATTTCACTGATCACATCAACTCTGTGGATAAATATATCAAGTTCACACGAGAAGATGTAAAAAATGGCAGGCTGGCTTTCTTGGACTGTGAGGTCTCAGTCTCTGATGGAGAATATTTGCAAACTGATGCATATTGCAAACCCCCACACACTGACCAGTACTTGTGGTTTGACTCCCATCACCCATTGGAGCACGTTAGGAGTCATCAGGACTCTGTACCACAGAGCTGAAAGCATCACCACCTAACTCAGGAGCCACGAAGAAGCAAATATCCCACACAAGACAGGCCGTGAAGCAATGTGGATATCCTAACCTAGCCTTCCCGAAAGCAGACAAAACCCAAACTAGACTCCAGCCAGTCATCAGGTAGCCTGGTTAAAACCAGACCCTGTCCTTCACTTCGCTTCAGACAAGGGTCTGGGACCTGTCCATTGAAAAACGATTATTGCTGGAGGCGTGGCCTCTGCTGATGGCTGCTCCCCCGTGGTCTGCTGAACTTGACTTCAGCTCCGCCTCCTGCTGAATTTTCTCTCGCTCCGTTGTATATTCTGTGTTTATATGATAATAAAACGTCCTAATAAAATAAAATAAAACCATGGAGCGCTGGTCCAACACACCAGAAGACCAGGAAATCTGATGGGACTCGGGCAGCAACTTAAAACCTGACTTTAATTCTCTCGTGACAACCTGAGACGTTTCCTTGTTCAGCGGAGGGAGAGGAGGAGGAGGAGGAGGGAGGAGGGAGCGAACACTTGACTTTTGGGAAAAAAACAAAAGAAAACTCCAGATAAGGGATTAAGAAGGGGAAATTAATAAATTTGTGTCACATATAAAACAGTCCTGCATCGCTTTGAATGAGAACATGCGGCTGCGAGCTGGCTGCGCGCTGGGACAGGTGGGGGCATTTCCTTGTTCAGCGGAGGGAGAGGAGGAGGAGGAGGAGGGAGCGAACACTTGACTTTTGGCCAAAAAAACAAAAGAAAACTCCAGATAAGGGATTAAGAAGGGGAAATTAATACATTTGTGTCATTTATACAACAGTCCTGCATCGCTTTGAATGAGAACATGCGGCTGCGAGCTGGCTGCGCTGGGACAGGTGGGGGCGTGGGTTAGGGGCCAAAAACTCCGCCCCTTCTGTTCTCTGATTGGTCCGGTCAAAAATCTACCGGAGAAATCTTGTCTATGAGAGAAGTCCCAGACTGTGCAGTGAAGGGAAATGAGAATTGAGCGGAGCTGTGCAGGAAGGCGAGGGCCAGGCTAGTCATCAGGTGAAAAAGACCCCAAACCCAGACCTAGACCAATGGTCAGTTTGTATGTTGTGGGAGTTTCAGAGAAACCAAGCCATTTATTTTCTAAACACAACATTTTAGTGGTCTTAAACCCTGAACTACATTACGGTAATGACTGGATCATCCTAAAGATTTGGTCCCCTATGTTGTTAAGTGACATGAGGACTGTTGTCAGCAGTGGTTAATTTGAGCCAGATCCTGCCAGAACAAGATCCGGGAACTCTCTCATTTTGACCCGCTGTGTTCCGGCAACTCTTTGCTCGGATCCATTAACTCAAATCTCCGCCCTTAAATGTCCAAAGTCATTGCACATTTTTATTTTGATTATTTATTTAAAAAATACGAGAGGAGACGTTACCCTTAGCCCAGCGGACCCAGCCTGTGGAGTGGATGTTCCAGCTTCAGCACGTGTGGCGCACCAGCTCGCTCACTCGCTCCTTGGGGGGAGGGTGGGATGCGTGCACGGTGGAACAGATGGTCACATTTACGCACGGAGGTGCTGCGCAGAGTCCTTCTCTCCTCCTCCGCACCTCCTCCTCTCCTAATATTGTCCATACTCAGTGGGGCTGCGCACTGAAAAACACCCCCTCTCTCCTCCTCTCATACCCCCAAAATAGAAACAGTCAAATACCCTGTGGACAGAGCAAGTTATGCACAGCATCTCCAGACAGCTCTACACAGCACGCACAACATCAGCAAGTGTCTGAACTCCTGCTACATTTCAGACATACAGTATTAAATAAAAAAGTTTACTGTAAAAAAATAAATTAAAAAAGGCCAAAAGAATGGCCCAGCACAGAGCAATATCATCAGGCCAAGACTCAGAGGTCTACACTCATATGCAGTCCAGCAGTCACTATTTCAGAAATGAAGTTGTGCACATCAGAGGAATGTTGGTTTAGGAGAGGCTGCAGAGACTAATGGTGTGGTCACACCGAACAGCGTTTCAACTTCCAAAAAGCTCGTCACGCACGCAAGTGGACGCACTTGGTGTCGGGACCTACTTGGACCAGAAAGCCAGAACGCGAAACTGCTGCGGGGTGTGTGGGAGGAGCTTACCGGTATACAGAGTCCTGCGCACAGAGTCCTGCGCACTCCGCCAGGCGAGGAGCTTTTTATTTCCGTCTCTGTGGAGCAGACTTGACTGGTCGTGAAGGACTTGTCGCGAACACACAGCTACAATGAGTTTCTCTTCCATAGTACACGACCTCGCGGGTCTTTTCTGTGTCCCACAAACAATACGTCACATAGTGCGCGCGCCCCCTCGTTTCCGCGTCACATAGGGACTCTCCCCCTCTCTTCTCCTCCTCTCTTCTCCTCCCGACTCTCCCTGATTGGTTGACACACCAACCAATCAGGGAGAGTTGAGCGGCGTTTGAAAGTTTGAACCGCAAAATCTTCAGCATGTTGAATGCGCGGTTTGGAGGCTGAAGCCGGTTCACGTGCACGGAAAACGCTTTCCAGCACGCTCAACACGCACGCGACGTGACGCCCGACACCAAGACGTGGCTGGAAGTGCGTCCACCATTGACTTTACATGTAAACTGGACGCTCCTGCTGCTGAAAAGCTGTTCGGTGTGATCACAGCATTATTGTGCAATGAGATTGGTTGGTTCGTGTTCATCTGTCACCCTCTTACAATACTGTGGTTGCAAATACAGTATCACTGAGCCCTCTGTGAGTAATATGTGTTACCGAGTTGCTCCCGGTAGGACTGGATAGCACCTTGCATGGTAGTCTGCCGCTACCGGTGTATGTATGTGTGTAGCATTCAATGTGTGTAGCACTTTGAGATTTTCACTAATGAAAAGTGCGTTATAAATTGAATTCATTATTATTATTATTAATATGTGGCCATCAGGGCACTTACAATCAGTCATTAGGCTGAGGGTCTTCCTTTTGCATGTGACCAACTAGTTTTGGCTGTCACCAGCAAACTGATTGATATGTAGGTGTTGTTAATAAGACTGAGTTTGCTTGCAGTTCCTCAGACTGAAGGAACCTTGTGAAGAAAAGACTAAACATTTCAACCTTGTCTTCAGTTATATTTATCTCCCGGGATTTTTAAGCATGCATCAGAGCATAATATCTGCTAAGTTTCAAGTCCATCACAGGGCCACATAGAGACATTTAAGACTAACAACCACTCACACTCATTCACACATAGGGACAATTTAGAGTTTCCAATTAACCTGGCATGCATGTTTTTCAGCTGTGGGAGGAAAGTGGTATAAAAACTCATGGGTGCACAGGGAGAACATGGAAACCCCACCCAGAAAAGCCCCAGGCCTGGAGACAATCCCACAACCTCCTTTATAAGAGGTGACAGCTCTGTTTTGTCATGCTGTTCAGAAAAACAATGTGAAGAAACTAGTTCTGCTTTTTAAAATGCTTCATCTCTTTTGCTACAGAGTCCCATGACTGCTCTACCATTAGCTAACTGATCTGGTTGGTACTGATTAGGCAGTACAGGTATATTGATTTGTCAACAAAATGAAAAGCAAATGACTGAGCACACATCCTTGAGGGCCCCCTGCTCAGTTTGGTAGATCATGATGACGAAAGAATGAAAGTGAGGATGAAAGTGTTAAAAACTGATGACCAGTTGACAGACATAACCCAGACATTGCTGTTTTTTTTATTCACATGGGATAAGATGGTGTATATTACCTGTGCAGATCAAGTGATTGCATTACCTGTGGACCAGTTACCATGATGTGTAAATTGTAGTGGGTCTAACTAAAGTAGGAAACTATTTTTATGTGCACTATGGCTAGCTGGTAAAATCACTTCAGTGTCAGCGGCCAGTTGTCCTTCATGCAAGTTTTTTTTTTTTTGTAGTTGCCCAGGGAGACAGTTTTGTACTATGCTTGTACAAGTCTACTTCAGTCATGATACAACTCTGCATTGGAAAAGCATTGGAACACAAACACACATTTAGAAAAAAATATGCATTTAGTTGTCAGTGTGCAAAACAATGTAAAATACAAACTTACAGTACTTGTCTATCTAAAAATAATCAATGCTCATCAATTATTGGTTCAAAATACAGCTTTACTTGTGAGATGAGTTTTTTAAAAGCTAATCACACAAGTATGAAAAATCTTTAAGTCTGAAACTGCACCGGCTTCTGAATTGAACTTGCCAAAATTTTTTTTTTTTTCAAAAATATTTATTGAACTTTTCCAATTATATAAACAATCAACAAAGACATACACACATACATACAAAAAATAAAAGAATAAAAAGAAACAAAACCAGAAAAGAAAAAAAATAATAAAATAAAATAAAAATAAACAGAGAACATAAACATCTTATAACCCTTCCCCCACCCCGAACACCTAGAGCTCACTCTGTCACATCAAACAAATAAAGAAAAGACATTTAAATTTACATGTTATTTTTGACAAAATATAGGAAGGGTGACCACATATCTTTAAAGTCTTCAAGCTTCCCTTTCACTATATACGTCAGTTTTTCCATTGCCAGGTTGTTGCTCAGTGCTTTAATCCACTCATTTATCTTTGGTCTTTCTATGTTCTTCCACTTCAGTGCAATCAGATGTTTAGCTTGTAAAAGGCAAAAAGTCACTAGTTTCCTCTTTGAGGAACCCTTAAAGTCATCTGGGAAAATATGCAGCAAGCAGAGTCTACTGTCCATTGGTACATCTTGTTCAATCAAGCGAGAAATGAGCCCAGTGACCTCTTTCCAAAAAATTTGAAGTTCTGTACATTGCCACATACAATGGAAAAGAGTACCTCTATCTGTATTGCATTTAACACAAGTATCAGGTGTATTTGGATTGAAATGGTTCA
>JBBPBX010014584.1:5725-36956 GCA_038048925.1 Garcialebias charrua
TATATATATGTACTGTAAACATATAGCCAAAGTGGTTCAAAATATCCCGATTCATATTTTGATAAATGGATATACTTGGGCTATGGATATTTTAGAACCACTTTAACTATGATTGCCTCAAGCTAGTTCAAGAATTTGGGCAGGCGGCAGGGGAGAGGGTAGACTACAGCAACCACCTGAACAATATCAAACTGGTTGATCCACTAGGAGAGGGTACTATTCATAAAACTGAGTTTGTTTTGCTCCTCGGATTGATGAAGTCTTTTGGATGAAAGATGAAATGTTTCAACAAGAAGAATCTGTCCAGAGGACCTGACTTAACCTGGTTGGATTATTCTACCTGGATTATTTAGCATGACTCAAGTGAAGCAACTTTTTTTTTAGCATAATGAATTCAGTATAACCTTTGCTTTTAATTCGTAGTAGTCAGAATTGTTTTCAAAAGTGAACAGGGGGGATGTTTATTTTTTTATCTTTAATGTTTTGTAAGGTAGGAATTTAGCTGCTATGAATATTATTCGGCCTTTATCTTGCCAGGCACCAAGCATTCAGTAAAAAAAAAAAAAACAGTCTGTATCATGTACTGTTGTCTGCAGACAAGCTTCTCGAATAGACAGTTATTTCTAAAGTATCTTACATTAAAACTCAAGAACATTTCTGAAACAGAAGACATTGAAAGAAAGAAAAACAGTGGTGGTCCTCTACAAAAGGAAGATACTGTATTGACAAAAGAAGATAGTCACTGGGTACTGTTTGTTGTTACAAACTTTCTAAAGTTACATATGATCGGATCAACTCTGTTGTGGCTTTAAAATGAACATCACCACTACTACTTATAGACTGTAGTACTTCAGACAGAGGAAAAACACACAAAAAGCTTTTTTTCTACAACACTCTCAATTAGGCTACTGTACATGTCAAACCATTGTTTTTCACATCTTCCCTCTCAGTAACCAAGCCATGTCCATTAGCGTGATAAACTCCAGCGGATTATACTCTATAAATATCAAGACCATCTTTAATAACCTCACATGACCCTTGCAATGCACTTTAATGCAAAGAGCACTAGTTATTACGGCAGTCATTCAAGCCATATGTTCATAAGTGGCATGGTTGCATCTGGTTTCTGTCTGCTTCAAATCAATCTGTGTGACAATTCACCCCGAGAAACCCTGCAGGAGAGAGGAGGTCCTCAAAGAACTCATGTATCAGCGTTCCCTCCTCTGCTCATCTGTAGGATCGCATGTACTGAGCTGTAAAAACTTGTACGTTTTTTTCCGTTGTTCAATGGGATCCAGAGTGACTCCCTTTGCTTGAAGACGTTTTTACATCAGACATTCAGTTTTACTGCCTCTGTAAAGAGGGAACAGGCTCAGTTCTTTGACAGAGTGACTTTTTGACGACAGTCATAAAAAAAAAAAGATATTCTTGAATAGTCAGTGGGATCTATTTAATCATTTTCTTGTTCTGTAGTTTTTATGTTATGTTCTTTGTTGTTCATCAAAAGTAAATCTTAAAATATTTCTAGTTCATGTGATCAAACATGTTACTTTTACTCTGCTTTTCAGCTGATACATTGTATAAGTTATACTTTGCTTTTAGTGATTATTAGCATGGCAGACACATATGTAATCTATTTTTGAACAAATCCAAGTATTCATTACTGTTGTTTTCTTATGCAAAGGTGCCTGATGACTGAAGTGACGGCATCCCAAATCTTTTACAGTGGGAGTGCAAATATATGGGTATTGACTTTTAAAAATACTTCTTCAGACACTGATATGCAGTTTTTAATCCATCTAACTTTTTTTTTTTTCAAAACTAAATTTTTGAACTAAAACGGGATCCCTGCCCCTGCCACTGCCCTGATATGTGGAAGAATTAACACCATTAAGAGGCATGAGAGCATGAAAGGTGAAGGGCTTTTCTAGGCAGAACCTCAACCACATCCATCTTTCTTTCTTTCTTCCTCATCTAGCAGATCTATTGGCATCAGAAGCATTTGTAATGGGGGGCGGGGGCACAGTCTGTGTGTCATCCCCCAGAAAGTTTTGAATAAAGTAGATGCCATTTCCTGCATGCTGGTGTACTTTAACAGGTTGTTAAATATCTATGTTCACCTACATAAGTATACGTGATTCAATAACTATTGTAGAGAGCATGACACAACAAAAAGTAGCCTGACCAACAGCTCTCCTTAAATGAAAAACCAGGAAAACCCAGAGTGGACTTTTAGTGATTTGAGTATTCTCCTATTAATCAAGTGGAATGAAGTCATTGGGTGAACTAATACAGTATTTCATGGCAAATGGGGGTGGTGGTGGTGGTGGTGGGGGGGTGGTCAAATGAATATTTTTTAAATGTGTGGGGACACGTCCCCTTCACATATAATAGATGTGGCACCTATGAGCAGATATGACTATAGTGATAAAAAATTGTTCTTGTTTTGTGCCCAGAAGTCAAAATGAAGGACAGCCGAGTGTGGTGTGGTACCTATGGGTGCTTGAAGCATGTGGATGGGCCACTGCAGCTGTGTGTCACAATTCATTCATTCATTCAACCTTTATTTATACAGTCTAGCCTCGTTGAGTCACGGGGACTCATTTACAAGAGGGACCTGTCTCACTCACACCAAACAACCATCCACTCTCACACTCACACCTAGGGTCAATTTAGAGTCACCAATCAGCCTAACAAGCATGTTTTTTGGTCTGTGGGAGGAAACCGGAGTACCCGGAGGAAACCCACGCATGCACGGGGAGAACATGCAAACTCCACCCAGAAAGGCCCCAGACCGGGATTTGAACCGGCAACCTTCTCGCTGAGAGGCAGCAGCTCTACCAGTTGTGCCACCGTGCTGCTTGCTAACTTCTGTAAGGGCAAGGTGGAGTGATAGCCAAGACTTGAGTCCTACTAAAATTCGTAACCAAACTAGAGTGCGTGAGCCCAAAATCACTGACACAGTGCCACCATGCTCCACTCAGACCCAAATATGCTGCCACAATAAAAATAAATATATACAATAACCACCATGGCCTTGCTATTAAAGTTTTGTGAATGCTAAAAAAAAATCACTGTTCTCCATCCCATGCAATGATGAGCTTCTTACTCTATCACAAGCTGAGCAGAGCCCGCTGGGTTCTTGATGAGCAACTTACCTAAACCAAAGCAAAAACTATTCATAGTCTGGCTGGTATTTTTACATTGAAGCATGTGAGACATTATACAATCATTTTTGGGTTGAAAAGATGTTTAGGCTAAACCTTTTAATGGTAAATTTGTAATAAAAGTGGCACTGTGGTGTAGCTGGTATAGCTGCTGCCTTTCAGTAAAAAAGTTGCCAGTTCAAATCCCCACTGGGGCACGTGGAGTTTGCATGTTCTCTCTGTTCATGCATGTGTTTTCTCCAGGTACTGCAGTTTCCTCCCACAGACCAAAAGCATGCATCCTAGGCTGAGTAGTAACTCTAAAGTGTCCCTAGGTGTGAGTGAGAGAGTGAATGATTGTCTTGTTTGTCTCTGTGTCCCTATGATGACCTGGAGACCTGTCCAGGTGTCCCCCGCCTCTCACACAGTGATGGCTGAACATGGACACTGTGACCTGCGACCCAAAAAGGAAGAAGCAGGTAAAGATGATGGATGAGTCCTAAAAGTAAAAGCAGTGTAGATGTCAAAAACAAGTTTTTAAATACAAAGAATACATAAATAAAATAAATATGACAATAAAAATGTGTTATAACTATTTGTTTTTCTTTATCATCAACAGCTATTGAGGCTGCTGTGAATCATCAACATGTCAATAAACTCTGTTTGAGCTGTATATATTACTTTAAACATATTAAACATCCAGGACTTAGTTTTTTTAATGAAGCTGTTTGTCTTTGCCTAATATTTGTTTTTTAGCTGCTCCCTTTGTCAGGGGTAACCATAGCAAGTATTTCTAGCAATTACTGTAATTTATGCCAGATGTACTTCCTGAAACAACCTGGGCTTGAAGCTGCAACCTCAGTGTTACAAAACCACAAAATTGATCACCAATCTACCACAGCCCAAATTGTATTTTCTTAATATCTACTGTATCTACAGCAGACTTTTGTTATTTATTTTCATTTTTTATTTTTGCAGCTCCGTTCCTCAGGGGTTGCAGCAAACTAAGTCGCACGGAGACTTGGCAATTGTTTTCACTCTGGATACACTTCCTGATGCAACCACAGATCATTGAGCTACCACAGCCCTCTGTGTGGAGCAGAGAGCTGCTGTCTGGTGCACCAGAGGGAACAGATGGTGGGGGTTAAAGGCCTTGCTCAAGGGCCCAGAGACAGTTCAAACGAGAGTGCAGGCAGGTGTGGATATTTCACTATTCCCACTCACTTTTTTTTTTAACGTTTGTCGGTACTGGGGGTCAGACTGGTGACCTTCTGGTCACTGGCTCACCTTCTGTAACCTCTGTACCATGTGGTTAACTATTATTTTGTAAATTTGTAAAAAACAATTAAATCCTATTAAAAGGGACAACTACAGGCAGTGGTACTAATTTAAAAAAATGTTGCAACGGTTATTGATGAACATTAATTAAATAAAACTCTGCTACACTCAATATTTGTAAAGTAAATGTTCCGCAAATTCCCAATAAGGTTAAGTCAGGTCATCTGGACAGAAAGAAGAATCTGTCCAGATGACCTGACTGAACCTTATTAGATTTTTCTACTTGGATTATTGAGCATGACTCATGATGTACCACAAATTATATTGTTAGCAAACAGTAAGGCCCTGGAGTAATGGTAGTATTGATTTAATTGGAAAATTTATAAAATACTTTCTATTCTTTTTTTCTTGGCTTTTGTTTTTTCTTCACATGTCTCTTTTGGCACCTTCGAGCATGGAAATTATAGAGTTGCAGTTTTAAAAGGATGTCTGGAAAGCAGTTTAGTTGTAAAACCAAGAGGCTCATAAATAGAAGCAATTTAATCAGAGAAACAAAATCTCAGAGGATAATTTGATGGCTTTCATCAAAAATGCCAGTGTTTGTGTTATGTTTGTGTTATGATTGTGTTATGATTGTGTTATGTGTTATGATTCCAGCACTTTGGTTTGGACTCCAGCACTTTGGTTTGGACTTGTTCCTGTTTAAAGTGCTTTATAAATAAAATGGTATGGTATGGTATGGTATGATTTAATATGCAGAAACTCAATGTTGCTTCTCCAAACAATGCCAGTAAAAAAAGTATTCTTAGTTCTTATTCAAATTCGCATTTAGCCTAAAACACTCATCAATGAAAGATTTGAAATAAAAAGTTATGAGTTTTCTCACCAAAAAGAACGTTCCATTAGTTGTAGATAATTGTTCAGAACTTCTTGTTCTTTTGTTCCTGATTAAAACAAAACAGGCAAAACTGTGTTTGAGCTTTCCAAACATCTAAACACAATTCTGTTCAAAGTTGAAAATCAATGAATGGAATGGAAACCAATTAGCTGAACGCTTTAGTCACAACTAGAAATACAGAAACAAAGAAAGAATAGCTGTCATTCTATCACACTGCTGTAGGATTTAAGAACCCAGAGAACCAATGCAGAACACGAGAGACCAGACAATCAAATATAAAAGGTGAGTATTTATTTACTGTGAAATAATCACAGGAACACGGAGGGAGCAGGAAGAGAACGAGATGAGTATCATGAAATCTAGATCTATTTGTTGTTGGAGGAGTTTATCAATAATGACTTACTTGTTTCTGTTATCTTACATGTTTGGAGAGGGGATTGGGTAATTCCAGGAGATGATCCAGGAGAATAGGCAGGTAGAAAGAGAAATGGTGAGAGTTGGGGGTCGGAAGTATTGAGACTGAGTGGTGAAATGCAGTGCTGGGCAGCGCTAATCCAAAAATTAGTTCCGCTATTTCTAAAGCACTAATTAATTTATTTAGGTCCGCAATTTCAAAAGCACTAATGTCTTATGAAAATTAGGGGAAGCTAAATTCTAAACCGCTAATTAAATTCAACAATTGCTAGCCAACAAGTTATGCAATATTTGCACTAGACTGCCAACTAGCGGTGCATGAACTGTTATACACCTTTATCCTACCTCTTACGTCACAGCAGCAGCTTCCCATTAACTCCTCCTGACCCACCTGGATATTTACAGTCCTGGACAGAAGAAACATCACAGTTGGCAAAAAGAGCAACAAACATTAAAAAAAACTTTACATGTATTAACAGCTGCACGTACAAATTATATTCTTCATTACACATGCACATACTTTGTATTTATTTTTTTAGATTATCCTATATCTGTTAAGCACCTTGGTCAATGCAAGGCATTGCAGGAAGGTGCTATACAAATAAAGTTTATTACATTATTATTATTATACCATACCATACCATTTTATTTATAAAGCACTTTCAACAGGAACAAGTCCACACCAAAGTGCTGAACAAACAAACACGTAACAGGCAACACAGACAATGAAGTACAACACAAAAAACATAAAAACATTGCAGATCATAAGTAAAACGATCAAATATAAATCAGCTGGCATTGAAAGCAATGGAGTAGTAGTGAGTTTTTAACCGGGATTTGAAAACCGAGAGGGAGGGGGCCTGTTTGATGAGCAGCGGTAACTCGTTCCAGAGTCTTGGGCCTGCTACAGAGAACGCCCTGTCACCCCTGCGCTTAAGGCGAGTTTCTGGAACTATTAAGAGTACCTGATCCTCTGACCTCAAAGCACGTGGAGGGACATATGGGTGTATCAGATCCGAGAGATAGGCGGGGGCGAGACTGTTCAGCGATTTGTAGACATACATGAGAATTTTGAATTGGATTCGAAGATGAACCGGTAGCCAGTGAAGGGAGGCCAAGACTGGTGTAATGTGCTCTCTTTTGCGTGTGCTGGTTAAAAATCGGGCAGCTGCGTTCTGAACCAGTTGTAATCGTGCAATGGTGGCTTGACTGACGCCAAGCAGAAGTGAATTGCAGTAATCAAGCCTAGATGTAATGAATGCGTGAATCACTGTCTCCAGGTTGTTTTTTGATAATATGGGCTTCAGCTTAGACAGACGCCTCAGCTGGAAAAAACAGGATTTGACGATCATGTTTACATGACTGTTGAGTTTCATGGAAGGATCCATTATCACTCCCAGATTTGTGACTTTTTGTTTTTCGGACAGGGGTAGAGCAGAAAGGTCAATGCAGTGGTTCGAGGTTGTGTCATTGGGAAGGAACAATATGGCTTCAGACTTCTTATCGTTGAAGCTTAAGAAATTTAAAGCCATCCAGTCCCTGATGTCAGCCAGGCAGTCGAGCAGAGGTTGAATAGAGCCTGTACCATTTTGTCTTAGGGGGAAGTAAATTTGACAGTCATCGGCGTAGACGTACAGTATATAACTGACGTATTATAACTTCAATTCAAAGACCACATCAACAGTACAGGTAAAATTAAAGTTAGAGATCAAGTTTTTAAGTGCACTTCCAAGTTGTATCCAAGTTTAATTCATATAAGAGTCAATTAAGCTTAATTTACTTCAATATTGTTTCAAAAAACAAATAGTAATTTCTTTTTTGTTGCGCAACCGAAAAATAAATTAAACCAATTCCAAAATTCTATAGGCAGTCAACAGATTTAATGAAAAGTAACTAAAATGATCCTAAAAGGATGAAATTACAAAAATCAAAGGATTTATTTAATACTTTACGTACATATATTCTATTCGGCCACAAAATTAACAAAATGAGAATGATCTTTTAATCCCTAAGACCACTTTTAAATCTCAAATACACGGGCGTCTCGCCACCGCATTTCTACATAAAAGGAACCCAAATAAATAAAACAAACGACTCACCGTCGAGTGGTGGACACAAAACACACAATACAATCCTCCGGCCGCGTTAATTTGGCTTGAAACAGCGGGGTTCTCTGCGGATTTATGAACACACCGAGCGCAACCAGCTAGCCATAAACGTTAGCACCCGAGTTCACCTCTGACCCGGAAGATGTCAAGATGGAATAGTCCATTTTTAGTAGGGGGATACAGAAATCGACCGGTTTTTGTATTGCGTTTTTAATGATCGTTTTCATCGTAACTATAATTATTTTTATGTTAAATGTACATTAACAAGCATGAGCAATATTAGTGATGTAGATGACTGGCGGGCGGGGCGGGGCCCTTGCTGCCCAAGCAATGGCATCATTTGCCTACATGGTAGATCCGCGTCTGTTCTCCCCTCTGCCCCCCTCCAACCCTCCCTCCTCTCTGCTCTGAGGGAGCAAGGGGGAAAACAAGCAGCTACGGAGCCAGAATAAGAGCTTGTAAATAAGTTTATTCGTTTTTACTGATAGATAATTAGTTATTAGCGGTACTGCATTTTAAATAAAAATAGCACAAATCCGCTTATGAATTATAAAAGTTAGTCACTCCGCTGTTACGCTGACAAAAACGTTAGGTCCGCTGTAAGCGGATTAGCGGATTAGCGCATTAGCGGTCCCTGGCGTTCATATGCCCATCTTTGGTGAAATGTTTGTTTGATGTCTCTGGAGGGGACAGCTCTGAAGAAGTGATCTAGTTTAGCACAAGGAGATGGTTACACTGGTAGCTCAGGGAAACTCTAATAGCAAGGAGCAGGGAACTATCACAGGAACATAGTATGGAAAATGTACCAGTGGAGACTGGTAAATCCAAACAGCTTTATGTACTGAAGTTCTATTTCATCCCTGCTGACCGCCAGAGGGCAGTGCTGAAAGCAAATGTTCCCTTCGTGCATGCCCTGTTCGAGTGATTATATAAAAAAAGTCACACGTGTGTGACCGGATGACCAATCAGAGGCTAGGCTGGCGTAACCCGTGGCGCTGCTCCTTTTTCTTCTCGCGCGCGGTTCAGTCCAAAGCTTCAGTGATTTGGATAATTTCTCCCCGTTGTCGGAGGCCCGAAAGCCTGTTGGCCAGAGCAACGTGTTCACCCTTCGAGGGCCGCAACGGTTTAACCTTCGTCAAATTATTTCTTTGGGGCTGCGGTGGCTTTGCCCCTCTCAGTACCACAACATTTGGCATGTGTGATTCAACACTGGTGAGTAGTCTTTGCTTATTTTGTGGTGCGTCCGTTTGTGGCGGCTCCGTCCGCCTTGTGAGGAGGCTACCGTGTGGATTCAACACCTAAGTAGTCTTCACTTTTACCTTGACTAGCGGCTCCATCCACTCTTGGAAGGGCTATTGAGTGTGTGTGTTTCAATGCGTGGTAGCTTTTCTTTTGCAATTGGTTGCGGTTCCTTCCGCTTCATCAGGCGTTTTCCAGGTAAGCTTCGACACTTTAGTAGTATTACTTCTACCGTGAGTAGTCTTACTTGTTACCTTGGTTTATGTAGCCAGCTGTGTTCTGGTCTTGTTCTCTAAGTTGGAGGGCGAACGTTTGCGCACCCTCTTATCAATTAGTTTTCACCAGCCTTGGCTAACAGTGCTAGCTTCGCTGAGTTTTTGGGCCTTGTGTTCTGTTGGTGAAGGTTAGCGTTGTGCACCAGTTGTGCACTCAACCCCCAAAGCATTTTTTTCGCCAACCTTATAAATGGTTGGACTGAGCTAGTGGTGCTAGCCTCTCTCAGTTTGGCATTATTTTTCTATTGGTGAATGTTAGCATTGTACATCCTCTTCCAAAGCTTTTTTTTGCCAACCTTATAAAAGGTTGGACTGAGCTAGCAGTGCTAGCCTCTCTTGGTTTGGCCTTGTGTTTCTGTTTGGTGAAGGTTAGTGTTATGCACCTTCTCCCAAGCATTTTTTTTTTGCCGACCTTATAACTGTTGGACTTCGCTAGACGCTAGCGGTGCTAACTTCTCTCAGTCTGGCCTTGTTTTCTTTGGTGAGGCTGGCATTGTGCCTCCATTCACTGTTGCCAGCATCATGATGATGGGGATGAACTAGGCTTACTAGTTCTGACCTTGTTTATGATTGGTGAAAGCAGATGTTTCGCCCTCCCTCTCCTAATCATTCTTGCAAGCATCATACCGCTAGGCTGAACTACGCTTGCTAGTTCTGACCTTGTCTTGTTGGTGAAGGTGTGCGTTCACGCCCTCCCCTCTTCTAGCCATTTTCACTGACATCCTAACGTTTTGACTGAGCTAGGCTTACTAGCTCTGACCTTGATTTAATTAGTGAAGGTGTGCGTTTGCGTCTGCCCTCTCCCAACCATTCTCATCGGCATAATAATGCTTTGGCTTTGCTAGGCTTACTAGCTCTGACCTTGAACTTGATTAGTGAAGGCCTACATTCACGCCCCCCTCCCAATCATCCTTGACGGCATCATACGCTTATGCTAAACTAGGCTTACTAGTTCTGACCTTGTCTTGATTGGTGAAGGCATGCGTTCCCGCCCCCCACCCTGCCAGTCATTCTCATCAGAATCATAATGCTTTTGCTGAGCTAGGCTTAGTAGCTCTGACCTCGATTTAAGTGGTAAAGGTGTGCATTTATGCCTCCCTCTCCCAATCATTCTTACAGGCATCATAATGATTAGGCTGAACTAGGCTTACTAGTTCTGTCCTCATTTAATTGGTGAAGGTAAACGTTAGCGTCCTCTCTCCCAATCACCTCTTACCAACTTCATATAGTTGGACTAGGCTTGTATACTGGGCTTAGCTGGTGGTGCCAACCCTTTGCTGAATTGCAAATTCCTTACTAAGTAAGAGCATGGACGGCTCCCACTGTTGCACAGGTTGTAGGGCTGTGCTCCAAGTGGATGATGGTCACGACCTTTGCCCAACATACCTTGTACATGACCACCTATTGGAGGCCCTGTCAGAAAACCCCTGTATGAACTGCAGCTTTATGCCTCGTACTATGAGAGTGGCTCGGCTGGCCCAGTTTCGTCCTGGGCTCGGCAGTTAATTCCTGCCTTCTGGGCAGGAGGCCCCGCTTAGGCGCTCAAAGTGTCGGACCGAGGCCACAACCTTGTGGCCCCTCCTAGGAAGAGGTGAGCCAAATCTGGTCAGGGTCTATCCACGAGAGTGGAACAACTGTCTGCAGAATTGGCGGTGATGAAGTCCCTTTTTCAGGCACGCCAACCGGAGACCAAGCCAGAGGCAGCGACCAGACTCTCCTCCCCACCAATGCCTGAGCTAGCTGTTGAGGAGGATGTGTTATCCTTGGCTGCCTCTGACTTTCTAGGTGAGGAGGAGGAACAGTCCTCTCACGTGTCAGAGACTGGTTCATTGTCTTTGTCTCGGACAGCAACTGGTGGGTTAGGTGACGACTTGATGCAGGACATTATGCACATGGCCCTGAGACAACTGCGGCTGGACATCCCACAACCAGAGGATTCCTCTGAAAGTGCCTTATTCAGGTGCAGACGGGCCCCTCCTCCCTTTTCCATCCTTCAATCGGAGGAGTACCTGAGGAGTTACATGGCTGTTGGCGGGACTCTTTGCGCACCTCTCTGTGTATGGCTGAGCATTGGTGGCCATGTAGGAGCCGGCTATTGCGGGCCTGGATCACATGCTGGTGATCAAACATGCTGTTGCCTTACGTATCATGTCACCAGAGGAGACTTTGCGCAGGGAGGTCCGGTGCCCATGACCTCAATGTCGTATCACGGATTAGTTCCTCTGCAGAGCTTATCAAGCCGGAGCGCATGCTGGCCACCTCGGCAACTCCATGGCACATCTTCTGTTTGCCCTTTCCGCGTCCCTTCAGGGCACTAGTGGTGTGACAGTGGCAATGAGCTTTAGTGATGCAGCACTTCAGGCCTTTGCACTAATGATGTGGGACCTTGGGCAGGCGATGTCCTTCTTGGTCTGGGCTCGCCAACAGGTCTGGTTGGCGCAGTCAGCTCTGTTTGGGGCATCTCGAAGGACCCTCCTTGATGTCCTGGTGGTGTCGGGGGAGTTATTTGGTTCAGCTGCCTTGGAAGCACTGGAACAGACCGTCCAGGCATGACAGATGTGGTAGCAACTCTCAAGCCTTAGCAGGGCTATGCCCCCTTCACCTCCTCAGCATCTAAGGCACCTGTTGACTGATCCGAGTATTCGGCCGCCGCTTCAGGATCGTGATCGCCCAAGGTTTTTTTTACCCTCATGAAGCTCAGACCCAACCGGGGCTTTCGTGAGTCAGTCCACCAACCAGTTGTATGGGTTCAGACCAGGGACTCTAGCCACCCCACCCACACACAGCCCTTAGGAGCCGTGGAAGGAGACGGTGATGCCACTAGGCCGACCGTCTGATATTTTTCCCACCAGCAGCTCAGTTACTGGTCTGCTCATGCCACGGACCCGTGAGTGGTTGCCACCCTGACCTATGGTTACTGGCTACAGTTCTGACGGCAGCCTCACATATCATGCCGGGTCAAAGTTACTGTAATTACCAACCTAGTGAAGGCTCATGCACTAGACCAGGAGCTTTCCACCCTCCTGGCCAAGGGTGCAATCAAAGCAGTGGACCCTCTGCAACTACCCAAAGGCTACTACTCAACTTATTTCCTCGTACAAAAGAGGACGGGCGGGTTCTGTCCCATTTTAGTTCTGAGGGGACTCAACCAGTACCTAAGGGTGCTGCCCTTCCACATGCTCAAGACAGCAGAGGTTCTTCGGGTTGTCAGGAAGGGAGCGTGATTCACATCTATAGACCTGAAGGACATGTATTTCTTGTGCCTATTGTGACAAAACATCAGGGCTTTCTCAGGTTTGCCTATCGGGGTCGCCACTGGCAGTTACGTGTGCTCCCATTCGGAGTCTCCCTCCCCCGAGGGTGTTCCTTTGGGGTTTGAAGGCAGCCCTCTCTCCCCTGCAGGCCTACGGGGTAAAAGTTCTGCCATGCCTAGACAATTGGCTTATCATGAGCCCCGTCTTGGGCGTGTACCTTTCACGACACAAATCTCCTGCTTGCTCATGTGTCCCAGTTGGGCCTCAATGTCAATCTGGAGCAAAGTTGCCTTATTCCTTCACAGATGAACACCTTTCTTGGAATGGTTCTGGATTCCCTCTCTATGAGAGCTCGCCCATCCGTTTGAAGGGTGGGCAACATACTCCAATTGATCAGTTGGTTCAGGCTGGACAGGTAGTTCCCTTACGTTGCCTTCTTACGACTATTAGGTAAACTGACCTCATTCACTCGGGTGGTACCCTTAGGCCTGCGGTCGCTTCACCCTTTGCAGAGGTGGCTTAACAGTTTTCACCTGGATGCCAGTTTACACAGGTATCGCAAGCTTGCAGTGACGTGGCCAAGTCTTGATGTTCTGACTACATGGAGGGATGAAGATAATTTGTCCAAGAGTATCCCCATGGGAGTGGTAGTGTGTTACAAGGAAATGGTCATAACATATGCCACCTCCATAGGTTGAGGCGCTATAGTAACACAAAGTGGTCCAGGGCTGCTGGGGTCAAAGGGACTGTTCCAGGCATATACGTGTGCTGAAGTTGTGTGTGGTACATTTAGCACACAGGCACTTCCTGCCCCACCTGGAAGGGAGGCATGTCCTTGTTTGGTCAGACAACACTTCTGTTGTCTACTACATCAACCACCAAGGGGGTACCAGGTCAGTTCAGCTTCTCAGAGTGTCCAGGGAGCTCCTGGAATGGGCCTCTCCTCGTCTGTCCACCTTGCAGGTGACATACTTACCAGAGCAACACAATCAGGTTGTAGATTTTCTCTTCCACCAAGGGTCTGCTCCAAGAGAGTGGTCCCTCCACAATTACATAGTACGGATGATCTGGGACCGTTTTGGTCAAGCAGAGGTGGAATTGTTTGCAACAGAGAAGATTTCAGAATGTCCCATGGCGTCTTCCGACTGGAAGGGACTTGATGTCTTAGCTGGGGTGACTGCTATGGCACCCTAATCCTCAATGACTTCAGCTGTGGGTTATGGCAGGGCATCCTCTACTTGCCAGCAGTACGAAAACAGGTAAAATGGTAAATGGAGCTTACTTATATAGCACATCCCAGCCCCTTATGAGGGGCCCCAAAGCGCTTTACAGTACCAGCCATCCACCCATTCATACACACATTCATACACCGGTAGCGGTAGTAATAATAATAATAATAATAATGAATTCAATTTATAACGCACTTTTCATTAATGAAAATCTCAAAGTGCTACAAGGTGCAACAGAAATTAAATGTCAATAAAACAAGTAATAAAACAAGTAAAATCAATAACAGTATCAACTAAGATCAAAAGTAGAATCATGAGGAGGCAGAGTATGCTCGGTTGAAAAGAAAGGTCTTCAAGCCGCTCTTAAAGTCAACCACAGACTGTGGGACCCTCAGACAGTCAGGAAGAGAGTTCCACAGGCGGGGGGCAGCCACACTGAAAGCCCGGTCTCCCATGGTCCTTAATTTGGTTCTCGGAATGTGAAGGAGATTACTGTTCTGTGACCGCAGCGACCGGGTGGATGAGTGTGGAATAAGAATATCCTTCAGATAATCTGGTGAAGCTCCATGTAAGCATTGATGTGTAATGAGAGCAGTTTTGTACTGAATTCTGTAGGCGACAGGAAGCCAATGAAGGTTATGAAGAATGGGCGTAATATGTTCAAATTTACGAACTCGCAACAAGATCCTTGCAGCACTGTTTTGAATATATTGAAGTTTCTGAAGGTTTTTGCCAGGGATTCCAATAAACAGGGAGTTGCAGTAGTCGAGCCTGGAGGAGACAAAAGCATGGACGAGCTTCTCAGCATCGGAAAAAGTTAGGGATGGGCGAAGTCTAGAGATGTTTCGAAGATGGAAGAAGCAAGTTTTAAACAGAAGCTTAATGTGATTTTCAAATGTAAGATTGGAGTCCATTTTTATTCCAAGATTAGTAACAGAGGTGGAGAGGGGGATGTCTTGTCCAGAAAAGGAAAGTGTTGTTATAGTAGATGTCTGTACCTGGTGAGGGGTGCCAATCAGTATGGCCTCGGTCTTGGAGCAGTTTAATTGAAGAAAGTTCTGATTCATCCATGCCCTAATTGCCTCCAGGCAGGCAGAGAGGGCAGTGAGTGAAGATGGAGATGACAAGGTGGAAGATGAGGATGCTCCAGTCCTGATGTAAAGCTGTGTATCGTCGGCATAACAGTGAAAAGAAATGTTGAACTGATTAATAATTTGACCTAAAGGCAGCATGTAAAGGGAAAACAACAGGGGCCCCAGAACCGACCCCTGAGGGACACCACAGGAGACAGAGACTGTCTGGGACGTGGCGTTGCCAAGACTAACACATTCCAGCCTATTGGAGAGGAAAGATTTAAACCAGTCCAGGACGGTGTCACAGAGACCGACCTCCACATGAAGACGGTGGAGGAGGATACTATGGTCCACAGTGTCGAAGGCTGCAGTGAGGTCAAGGAGGACAAGGATGGAGGGAGAGCCAGTGTCAGCAGCCAAGAGGACATCATTAGTAACCCTCAGTAGTGCAGTCTCAGTACTGTGAGCTGCCCTGAATCCAGACTGGAACTTCTCATACAGGGAGTGTTGTTGTAGGTGGTCCTGCAGCTGAGCAGCAACTGCTTTTTCCAGCACTTTAGACAGAAAAGGGAGGTGTGAAATTGGGCGGTAATTAGAAAAAATGTCGGGATCCAAATTAGATTTTTTCAGAAGAGGCCTAATGATGGCAGTTTTTAGAGGCAGTGGAACATGACCAGATTGAAGAGACTGATTTATTATTTGAGTGATAAGTGGGCCTATTGCAGAGTGATTGGATTTTATGAGAGACGAGGGGAAAGGATCCAGGGCGCAGGATGAAGGCTTCATTTTCTTGATGATGGCCTCCACCTCACTCTGAACAACTTCGTCAAAGCTGTTAAGGGTCCCAGAATGCAGACGGGTAGATGGCACACTGAGAACAGGGAGGTTGTGGAGCTGAGATCTGATAGTGTCAATTTTGGTTTTAAAAGATGAAAGAAACAGCTCGCATTTTTGAACAGAGTCCTCAAGAGTTTGTTTAATGGGATTAAGCAGACGAGTTATTGTGGAGAAGAGCTGTTTAGAGTTTCCAGGGCAGGTGTTGATGATGTTAGAATAATATTTGGAGCGTGCTTCTTTAAGAGAATAGGCGTACGCTTTCTGATGTTCTTTATATGCCTGCTTATGCACAGAGAGACCAGATGATTTTACACGTCTCTCAATAGCACGGCCAGTTGCCTTCATCTTGCGCAGCTCATCAGTGTACCAAGGGGCTGAACGCGAGAAAGACACCAGTCTTGTCTTCAAGGGGGCGTGTAGGTCCAGGAGCTCCCGAAGAGATTGGTTGTAGTAATCCACAGAGTCATCTGCAGAAGGATGATTGACAGCGGTCAGGGTGTGAAGATCAGCAGACAGAACATCAAGGGAAATGTTTTTAAGGTCACGGAACTGGATGGGTCGTTTTGGGTTTGAAGCAGGCGAAGATGAAGGCACTTCCAGGGAGATGACCCTGTGGTCTGAGACACCCAGGTCATATACAGATAAGTTATTGATGAGTACAGTGTCAGTAATCACCAAATCCAGAGTATGCCCCCTGCTGTGCGTAGGGGCGTCAACATGTTGAGTGAGATTAAGAGAGTCCAAAAGAGACTTAAAATCTGTTGCCAGAGGTGAAGAGGAATTGTCCACGTGGATATTCAAGTCGCCAAGAAAAATAGTCTTCACAGGGGAGGTGCAGAAAAAAGTGAGGAGGTCATGTATCTCTGAGTTAAATGAAACATGCGGTTTGGGAGGTCTATAAATTAATATAACATTCATCAGGAGTGGGGCTTTGAAGCTGAAAGCCAGACATTCAAAAGAAGAAAAATCCTGAGAAACCAGATGCGACAGCCCTAAACTACTGCGGTAGATTACGGCCAGACCACCACCGCGGCCAGTGCTGCGGGCTCTCTGCAGATAGCTGTATCCAGATGGACAAGCTTCATTTAGAGAACTGTACACATCCGGTCTATGCCAAGTTTCTGTGAGGCACATGAGGTCCAAATTCTTCTCCAAAATGTGATCATGAATTAGACATGATTTGTTTGAAAGTGATTGAACATTAAAAAGTTCTATTTTAATACTAGTTGGAGCAGATTGTTTTTGAAGAGGTTTAAGCAGACTGAAGTCCACTCCACGTTTTCCTTGCCACTTCGTGTGCTGTGGACTACAAAGGACCACAGACGCAGCGTTCTGATGACGTCGTCGAGGTGCGACACGTCTCTCAGACCAGACAGTAGCAATCGAGTCAGAGCCAGTTTGCCTAAAGTGAACTAATTTCTTTCGAGAGCTTCTATGGATGTAACGAGGTCTACGCAGAAGTCCCAGTTGTTTAATGGTCGAAATAGAAGGAGGAATGGAGCAGTTGTTAAATTCAAACAGCTGCGAAGCGGAGTAGGTCAACATTGTTGTCGATCCGGTGGAAGCTAGCACGGAGCTAGCCGCTAACAGCAGGCCCACGGCTCCAAGAAAGATATACAAGAAGCAGAAAGAGGTAATTTGAATGATCATTACCTCGAAGAGGAGCACAGGAGAAAATCCAAAACAGTCCAGAGGACCCAGGAGGGTGACAGAGGCAGCAGGTAAGCGAACAATAAATGCAGCTACGTGGTTTTTTAAGCTAAATTCGTTCTGGAGCTAGCGGGAGCTAACAGCCCCCACTAATAAAATTCCGGTTAAACTAGTAAAGTTTTCTATCTAATGAATCCAGCAACAAGTCAAATCTTGGCCTGGCTGCAGTCTCCTATCCTGAGCAAGCACTAGGCATCAGTGGAAAGGAAAAACTCCCTTTTAGAAGGAAGAAACCTCTAGCAGACCCAGACTCAGGACAAGCGGCCATCTGCTTTGACCGGCAACTTATAACGTTTGCAGAACCACAACGCAGTCAGAAAAGACAGTTGCTCTAAAACTTAATCACAGAAAGGTAAAAATGCCCGCGTGACGTCCGTTCACACAGGTGCTGTACACAGGCAAAACGCCTGCCGCACTCTGCGTTCAAGAAAGGTAGAAAGGTTCAAAGAAAGGTAGAAATGTCCGCGTCGGCTCGTACAGGTGCTGTACACAGGCCTAGGCCTGCCGCACTCTGCAATCGAGAAAGGTAGAAATGTCCAACAAGGCTCGGTGAAAAAAAACAGCAGAAAGTAGTAAAAAAAGGCTTCAAAGAGCAAAAAGTATGAGGAGCAGCGGCAGCCAAGGTGTGCCCGCGTCCGCTTCCTCACAGGTGCTCTGTCACAGGTGCTCTGTCACAGGTCCTCTGCCACAGGTGCTCTGCCACAGGTGCTCTGATAGTCTACCATGCAAGGTGCTACCAGTCCTACCGGGAGCAACTCGGGGTTAAGTGTCTTGCCCAGGGACACAACGAGGTATGCAGTGACCGGGGATCGAACCCCGGACCTTCCGGTCCTGAGCCGGCTGCCCTGCCTCTACACCATCTCGGTGCAGGTGGCGTCTGTTTTCTCAATGGTGTTCTGATCACAATGATGATCCAATCTCCTGTATAGTACCTACCATTCTAGAGTTTCTCCAGTCTCTTCTTAGTAAGGGTCACTCTCCTTAAAAGCTTAAGGTATATGTAGCAGCAATATCTTCTAATCATGCCGGCATCAATGGCCATATGGTAGGAAGCCATAATCTAGTCTCTCTCTTATTGCATGATGCCCGTAGTTTGCACCCGCCGACAGCTACACTAGCACCAAGTTGGGACCCACCCTTGCTTCTTGATGCTTTGTGCCACCCTCCGTTCGAGCCTCTGACACAGGCGGATCTCAGGTGGCTTTTATGTAAGACGGCCTTTCTGCTGCCTATTGCCTCAGCAAAGAGGGTCGGCAAGCTACATGCTCTCTCAGTCAGCCTCTCATGTCTTAGGTGGGGCCCTAAGGGCTCTGATGTTACCTTGTGGCCTAAGGCTGCATTTGTGCCAAATATATTATCTCGTTCTTACTGTAACCAACCATGAAGGCTGGCATATTTTCAGCCTACGCTTAGCGAGGGGTCTGAACTATTGTGCCCAGTGAGAGCACTGGAGGCATACGTTGCAGCTACTGCCATTATACGACATTCAGATAGATGTTTGTGTGTTACGGAGGCCCAAGGTTGGGCTATCCTCTGTCCAAGCAGCGCCTCACCCTCTGGATCATGGATGTCATCTGCCAAGCCTATTGTAACAGTCGTTATACCGTTCGGTTCCTAGAGATGAGTAGGTATCAACACAAGGGGTCACCTACTCCCTTTGTTTTCCGTTGTTGTACAGTTGTACAAAAAGTAGAACTAATTATTCCACGTTGTTGAAGAAGATATACAAGTGATGATGACGGGCAGAGTGGTAAACTAACATTATTTTCTTCACGTATGAAAATATAATGCTTAGTACTGTGGAGAACTGGTGTTACATGGACTGAGTTAAATAAATAGAAAGTGTGGAATACTTTGAAAGTGCGTCCTGCTTTTTTAGGATAATAGTGGCTAACTATCGCTGTTAACTCCTTCTACAACCTCTGGCCGCACCGTCACACTATGCAGCAGGACATGGCCCTCTGCCGGTCGGCGTGAAGGCTCAGTCTACCGGGATCATTTCCACTTCCTGGGCTGCCCTGAGATGGGTTCCGCTGGAAGCAATATGTGCTGCCACATCATGGGCTTCCCCAAGCATGTTCACCAGATTCTACCGGGTTAACGTGGCCATCCCTCATTTCCTGTGCCAGGTTCTTCTGCAAGGCTCCTTTGGGCCTCCTAAGTGAGATAGGTGCTCAGGATTCCTTGTGACATTGTTGGTATTCATCTTTTTTTTTTCTTCCCATTTATAGATGGCCTCCCTTCTCACCTTACAGCCATCCTCTCACACCGATATGATTTTTTATAGAGAGAAAGAAAAGATAGAAAGTAAGATAACAAAACAACAATTATCCACAAAAAGAGCACAAGGCAAACACACCCAACCTCTGTCCGCAATCCTGCAAAGCACATGACAGAACACAGCAACGAAACATACATGCATAAAGACTAATAATATTCATGACCTTGCAGTAGATTTCCATAAATAAACATACCCATACCTACAAATATATTGGTATTGGTATTCATCAAGTGCTTCCAGCACCACCCTTTGGCGGTCAGGAGGGATGAAATAGAAGAAAGTTAAGTTTGTAACTACAATTCTATGAATCCCGGATGACCACCACAGCTTCTCTGTCACTCAGAATCATTGCTTTCTGCGAGAAAATTCTGTAGGAGAAGAGCCACGGATGACGCCAGACTATATAGCCTCTGATTTGTCATCCGGTCACACACGTGTGACTTTTTTGATATTATCACTCAAACAGCACATGCGCGAAGGAAAAATTCAGTGCTTTCAGCACTGCCTTCTGGTGGTCATCCGGGATTCATAGAACTGTAGTTACAAACATAACTTTCATTTCCTTGTGAGTAGACTGGGGGCAGTTGTGGGTAATTGGCTCTGCGACACCCCCACCACACACCCATGCACATCTATCTATCCATCCGTCCGTCCGTCCGTCCGTCCGTCCGTCTGTCTGTCTGTCTATGGGTTGGTTGGATGGATGGATGGAGGGATAGATATGTGCGTATGTGTGTGCGGCAGGGGGCATAAGCTGGCCACATCTATCATTTGAGGAATCTATGCTTTGTAGTTTTTATATTGCTTAAATTAATGGTTTCCTCAAATGGATAGAGTGGCTGGTGGCTTGTATAAAGATTAGGCTATGGTGGTCAAGGCCACCAATGGCCACCCCCTGGATGCTCCACTGCATCTGGTGGTGGATAAAATTGCTCCCTTCATTTGCTAGGGTTTGTCACATTGCTCCACCTCGGAGAAGCATAAACAAATGTGCTTTTTAATACATTTGACTTGACTTATACGCAGTTTAGCTCCTTCTCACTGGAGTATCCTGCACTATAAACATTAAGGTTCACATACATTCTTTTCATTCATTCATTCAACCTTTATTTATACAGGCTAGCCTCGTTGAGTCACGGGGACTCATTTACAAGAGGGACCTGTCTCACTCACACCAAACAACCATCCACTCTCACACTCACACCTAGGGTCAATTTAGAGTCACCAATCAGCCTAACAAGCATGTTTTTTGGTCTGTGGGAGGAAACCGGAGTACCCGGAGGAAACCCACGCATGCACGGGGAGAACATGCAAACTCCACCCAGAAAGGCCCCGGACCGGGATTTGAACCGGCAACCTTCTCGCTGAGAGGCAGCAGCTCTACCAGTTGTGCCACCGTGCTGCCCATTCTCCGTTCAATTCCAGTCCAGAAAAATACTCATCTCAAAAACTTCAAACATTCACTTTTGAAATCCTTTCAGCAAAGGGGGACATAAGCTTACTGGTTGTTTTTGTTGTTTTCATTGTGAAGCACATTGGGTTGGTTACTAAACTGCATGTATGAAATGTTTAAACAAGACTGGCAAACGATGCAGAGGAAAACATATGTCAGATAAATGGTCAGTGTGCAAACACCAAAGGATGTTTTAGAAATTCTTAAACTATAAGTAGCTGAAGTGTCTGTTTTATACAACTGTCAAGATTTTCTCTCCCTTGTGTTATATTTCAGAGGCATGACAAGTAAAAACTCCCTTCACATGAAACTTTGGTTAGGAAATGTTGAGCTCAGAGTTTGGATAGGTGTACTTTGCATTTTGTGAAAAACTTAGAAAAAAAAATCACAAGTTCTATAGCAGTAAGTTAGGTATGTATGTAAACAGTAAGTTTGTTGGAGTGGGAATAGTCCACATAAGTTTTTGAAAGTTTAGACAGCTCAGAAGATAAATTGTATGACATCATCCCACGAAAGGTTGAATAATTCATTATACAAGCTACTAAAGCTCTAAAACCTGTACAAAGTCTTTTGAATTTGTCTAATTGCCCGTTCAGACATGTAAAGTCTAACATTTTGTGAGCTGCCTAAACTCTGATTAATGTTTCTACTGTGATGTTTGAGTTGCAGAGCTCCAAAGAGAACTGGGGTTTCTCTTTGGAAGTTTAAATACTCCATGTAACTCAACCCCCCACACAAAGACAGAATTTGTCAGATAAAGACAGAATTTGTCAAAATACAAACTTGGTTTAAACTCAATAAATTATCATTAAATCTAGCTAAAACTACAAAGTAATTACATAATATGCAGTAATAAAAAGAAAACTGTTGATTTTCCGTTTAAAATTGAGGATGTTGAGATTTGTAGAGTGAGGGAGGTGAAGTTTTTGGGTGTTATCATTGATGACAAACTGACATGGAAACATCACATAAATTCTGCAAGAATAAAAATAGCTAAATCTATAGCAGTACTGTACAAAGTCAGAGACCTATTGAATGATAAAGCTCTGTATTTGTCAGTGGTGTCAAAAGTATTCACATTCATTACTCAAGTAGAAGTATAGATACTGGGATTTAAAAATACTTCTGTAGAAGTAGAAGTATCAACTCTAGCTTTTTACTCAAGTAAAAGTAAAAAAGTACTGGTTTCAAAAACTACTTAAAAGTATAAAAGTAAAAGTAGCGTAAGAAAAAGCAACAAAAAAAAAATGCTTTGGACGCACCACACATACTATTGTATAAAACCCCACCTCCCCCACAAAAATCATTTTTTAGACTAGATTATATTATATTGTTAATGTTGAAACTACCTGTCTTAACTGCATATATGCCCAATTGAAAATACACACATTTAAATGCAAATTTAAATATATTAAAATAACCATATAGGGGTATTATTGAGCATTACCATATGTTTCATGGAGCTGAAGATATGACTAATTGCAAAAAGTCAAACTTCAAAACATGTCATCAATTACTTTTATTGATGCATCTACATTTAACTTTCAGTCAAACATGGAACATTCAAGTTACCAATAGGCTTGGTTCAGCCGCAAAAGCAGCTGGTTTTCAAAGTTCTTTGAGCCAATGCATGCTCTTCTTGGACTGAAGATCAGCCCAGCAACACTAAACAGTCTTTCACAGGCTGCTGAGGCTGGAAGTGCTGTATTTAGCTTAAGTGATAGATGGCACACAGCTGGGAAGGACTTCAGTACCTCGAATGTGTCTCCTGGGCACCCTAGGTATGCATCCAACTGCCGGGTTGTGTCAAGAGAGCCGGTTTTCTTCATCGAGGAAAAGAAGTCCTCTTCCTCAGATGATTGGGAGCCCTCGCTGATGTGACTTTCGGCTTGACAGTCCAAGTGGCTTCTGATATAGTCAAGGCCTGTGGAATAAACAACAAAAATCAAGACAATTTAGGTCACATAGCAGGTAATTTGTGTTTGCTACTGTATGTAAATTTGTGCTCTATTTTCTGGTCCCAAATTGGCTGCCGTACTGAAGAAAATTAACTTTGTGACAAATTATTTGAGTTTCAGATCCAGTCTTATATTATCATTTGCTACATACTAGTTGAGAAGTGAGACACTTACCAAGTTTGATAATATTTTCATCACTTGTCCAGCAGGTCTTAAATTTGGGAACTAGAATGGCTGCAGCTATCAGCTCTGGATCTGCAAGCATCTCTCCAAAGCGTTTCTCAAGGCCTGAAAGGAGTGCTGCAATCAAGGGCTCACAGAACTTGGAGGCGACCTGAAGTTGCTGGAGCTTGATCTTTAGTAGAGTTATGGTGGGGACCAACCAGCCCATCTGCACATTGGTTTCTCCCTGAAGAACGTTAAGTGCCTGTGCAACTGGGTTCATCGTCTTAGCGTATTCTGCAAGAAATGCAAGTTCCACTGGAGTAAACCTGTACAAAGAAGAAAAGAAAAACACAAAATAGAACATTTAGCCTACTTGATTTAGCACATTCAAAACTCTAAAGGCTTTCAGGAAGTTTGATCCGTTGTCAGTTGTCGTGCGAACAATCTTCTCTCGGATATTAAATTCTGTATGAATGTCATTTAGGGCTCCAGCCAGTGCAGAAAAGGTATGTGACCCTTTAAGTTGCTTGCATGCCAGGGCAGCACAGCACCTCTGCATGGTCTGGGGGTTAAACCAGTGTGCAGTGACGCCAATGAAACCGCGACGGTGTGCCGTCCAGCAGTCTGTTGTTGTTGCTATGAACTTAATGTCATCAAGGGCAGCTTTCAGATTTATTTTCATTTCTGCAGAGGCCTTTACGACTTTGTTTACAACAGTATTGCGTGTCATGACATTTGTATTTGGCTGAAGATGTTGCACAAGATCAATAAAGCCCTGTTGCTGAACAATGTGTGGTGGATGCAAGCCTTGGACAACGAATTTCAGGACGACTTTATCCACACTTGCCTGGGACACTCTTCGCGTCTCCCACAGCTTGGTTTGTTTTGAGGGTGGGCCCAAGGAACCTTCAGTGGATGACTTCCTTTTGAGGGCTGCTGAAGTCATTTGTGTGTACTTTTGTAGATGTGTGGGGTGTCTCTTCTGTGGAGAAAATAAATGCACACACACAGTTGAGATGCATATCATTTCTCTCAAATCACAAGCTCAGACCTAGGACTTCATTTATAAACTTCAAGCATGCAATTTATTACAGATGAAGGTCAGACTACAAGTTAGGGAGCAGTTTCACTGTTCACTTATGAAGAGCATCTATTCTGTGTAAATGATTCCTGTTCTCTTTCGTTTAACCAACAGATTGCAGTTTTTTAAAGCTGAAATCTACCATAATGTGACTGTAATTACTCTTCCTGGCCGCTATAGAGGCGCTGTTGACTCTTAAGGCCGCGTTGACTACCGCTAATTCCGTTAGCTTGAAAACGAAGACGGTGAAAAATCAACTTTTGGGATGAGTTTTAGCTTGGATGTGACAATCGCTTAAACAAACGTTCTGTTAAAAAAATAATCGATGTGTTTAAAATGTATAGAAATGGTTCTGTGAACTTTTAGATATAAAATGTACCGGACTTTTTCCTTTTTTTCTATCTGGCTGACGTCACTACGTCGATTTGTCGTTTGTGTGTTGCATTTAGGGACGTGCGTGCAGTCGGACATTTGAGTTCTCCCGACGTCTAAACGCTAGAAAACCCCTTTAAATATCTCAAAACACCGCGGTTAAACAGTTTCTGACCATATTTGATGCATAGAACGAACAAGTCAGACAATCTGTCAGTATTGTGCTAACAAAACTGAAATTTGACGACCAGCACCGCGTGTCACGTGAACGCTTTGAACGTAGCGTCACCAATAGCTTATTATCACAAATTTAGACTCTTTTTCAACTCATAAGACGCTTAAATGCACCCCAAAAATTCTGTAAACGTATCGTTTCACATCCGAACAGTTATACCAAGCTGCGCCAAGTAAAAATAGCTCAATAAATGTCGCCCACACAGACTTTTCCCGTACACGTCAGAGCTAATGGACCGAGTCAGAACCTCGATCAGACAGCTTCAGACACTATTATTCCTGCTTAAAATGTAACGATACCACTCGAAAGCAATTTTCCAGATGAACTATGAAGCTCTTATAGAATAGAAGAAAACATTTTACAACATTAGTATGTTACTAGGTCAGTAGAAGTCAGTAATCAACTGATAAAAATAAAAAAACCTTTCAGCTTACCTGAATATGTTTTTTCAGATTAGATGGAGAGTTTTTGAAAGCCATTAGCTCATTGTACTTGGGTGCGCAGAGCTTGCAGCGCATACGAAAAGAGTTGTTTTTGTATCCAACCATTTCAAACAAATCTTCGAGGTACGGCCAGGGATGTACATGGATCGGCTGGTCTTCTTTGCTACCAACCTCCTCGCTGGTGCTTGATTGTGAGGACATTTCCTTCGAGTTCTCTTCGAGTTCCACGGACATTTTCAAGCTACTCTGCTGCGACCACCTGCACCACTCACAAATTTAGACCTGTTCTGGCGCGTGACGTGATGTGTCATGGATCCCATACCATCCAATAAGGTGTCGGAATGCTATAAGTTTAAACTTCTCATCCAACCAGAATCGATTTCACTCTATCCGGATGGCGCAATTTCTCTGGACATTTTTTTTAACATGACTAGCTGAATGGAAAAAAAAGAAAAAAAACGGCAAAATGAAAGAAAAGTAACGAGGCTATTTTTAAAAAGTAAGGAGTAGAAAGTACCAGTAATTGCGTGAAAATGTAAGAAGTAGAAGTATAAAGTAGGCTGAAAAATAATTACTTTACTAAAGTATAGATACCTAAAATTTGTACTTAAGTAAAGTAACGAAGTATTTATACTTCGTTACTTGACACCACTGGTATTTGTTGTATAACACAATCATTGTTCCACACTTAATCTATTGTATTGATGTTTGGGGGAAAGCGTGTAAAACAATCACAAAGCCTATTTTTGTTTTACAGACAAGAGCTGTAAGAATTATCACCAGAAAACATTACTGTCATCCATCAAGTACATTATTTTATCAACTGAAGTTATTGAAGTTCCATGATTTGGTAGATTATAATGTTTTACCAGTTATGTATAGGGCTCAGAATAGCATATTACCTTTCAAATATCTAAATACATTTTGTTAAAAGACAAAGTTGTTATAATCTTAAGGGGACAGAGATATTTGTAAAACCAAAATTCAGAACTAGTTTGAAGGGACGGTCTACCTCAATCCAGGGAATTGGATTATAGTTAAAGGTTCAGTATGCAGTTTCTGTAGAACTGCAGCACTTAGAAATATTTTCAACAGGCAAAGCATTCTGATCCCTCCCCCTCAGAGCCATATGTGGCTCTGCCCCCTTGTGGTCTGTTGAATTTCAAATTCAAGCTCTGTTTTTATTGGCTGATTCAAATTCAAGCTCTGTTTTTATTGGCTGGTTACAAACTCTGTTTTTATTGGCTGGAAAATGGCGGGTCACCTTTTCTTTTTAGAAATGCTTATTTACCACCTGGAGAAGCAAGGGGACAATATTTTTTTTTATTTTTTTTCAGAGATTACCTGGCTAACATCAGTCTGTCAGGAGGTAGTGACAGAGTGAAGAAATATGTTCATAAAAAAAGCTACATACTGAAGCTTTAAATGCCAAGTCAATGTGTACATTTAAGAAAATGATCAAAACTAATCTGTTAAATATATATATATAAAGTAGAGTAATGTGTATTGTATTAGTTAGAAAATTAGAAAGAGTTATTCATTTTGTTCTGTTACTGGAAGATTATTATTGTTTGAACTGATTGTTTGAAAAAAGGGGCAGATAGAAGTTTTTTTCTTCTTTCTGCTACCTTTCTTTTTTATTTTATATTTTGTATGTTATCGTTTATGGGATTGTTTTGTAGTGTTTTTTGTATTAAAAAATGAACAAATTTTATAAATTAAATAAAAATATTTAGATCTCCGTTTCAATATCACAAACCTGTGAGATGTTTGGTTCTTCTACTCACATTATTTTTATCCCTCGCTACCATCATCAACGCACACAGAGGGATGAGCATGCAACCCCTTGGGTGCTTGTGTTTATTTGATTGTTAGCAAAATATCTCAGGAACCAGTGGTTGGATTTTAATGAAACTCTCAGAAAGTAATCGTTGGTTCATCGGATTAACTTCTGGGGTCATTTCAGTTCAAGATGGGCACCACAGCTAATTGTTTATGTTTGTTTATGTTTATTAAATTTGTTCATTTTTTTACAGAAGAAACACAATACAAGACAATCCCATAAATGATAATGTACAAAATATAAAAAAATGAAAGGTAGCAGAAAGAAGAATAAATCTTATTATATCTGCCCCTTTTTTCAAACAATCAGATTAAACAATAATAATCTTCCACCAACAGTACAAAATGACTTACTCTTTCTAATCAGATTAAACAATAATAATCTTCCACCAACAGTATACTTACTCTTTCTAATTTTCTAACTAATACAATACACAATACGTCATTTTATATATATTTTTTAACAAATTCATTTTGATCATTTTCTTAAATGTAAACATTGACTTGGCATTTTTAACTACATTCTCCAAGCCATTCCATAATCTAATTCCCTGGATTGAGGTAGAACGTCCCTTCAAACTAGTTCTGAATTGTGGTTTTACAAACATCTCTGTTCCCTTAAGGTTATAACAACTTTGTCTTTTAACAAAATGCATTTGGATATTTAAAGGTAATGCGTTATTCTGAGCCCTATACATAACTGATAAAATATTATAATCTACCAAATCATGGAACTTCAATAACTTCAGTTGATAAAATAATGTACTAGATGGATGACGGTAATGTTTTCTAGTGATAATTCTTACAGCTCTTTTCTGTAATACAAAAATAGGCTTTGTGATTGTTTTACACGCTTTCCCCCAAACATCAATACAATAGATTACAATTGATTATTAATTGACCTTGAACACCGAAATGGCTGCAAGTCAGTAAGTCTCCCAGACAGTGAGATACATTTTGATGTGGTAGTAGCTGAGAGTCATTCCATCACATACTCTGAGCACAAACAGATCACCGTCTTTGTTCTAAACTTTAGCATGTAGGGTGGTGGGCAGTATGGCTTCATGAAGAGTAAGATGTTTTTTATGCTAACAGGTTACCGTAATTTTAATGCATTCTGGCATATTCCTGGTGTTAAAGCAGAATTTAAGAAATTCTAAAAGTTTTTTTCTTCAGTTTGAAAGAATGAAGTCTGACAGATTGAGACCTTTTTACTTTACAGTTTTTGCCGGAGATTTTGAGTTGCAAAAAGGGAGACAAAAACTTTTTTTAAAGGTCTCCATAAAAAATAAAACATAATTAACTAATTTAAATTAATGTCAACTACAAAGCAAATCCTAAAGTTGTTTTTCATGACTTGTTTTGCCTACTCACTTGCTGTTGGATTTAAAACAAGATTTTATACTTTTCACACCTAAAATCAACAGAAAATAGTTTTAAGGTTTAAAATTGGTGATATGGAGAAGAGGAGCACGTTCCTCAGCTCCCTGGGTGCTGTCACATTCTTCATGAACATCTTCCGTTTGCTGCGACTACTGAAAACTATCGCTACGTGAGTGTCCCCTGTCCCTGGAGGGTTTGAATAGTTAAGGTTTGTACTTTACATGATTAATGTTTTTCTGGACTGGGACTGAACAGGAAATGCAAATAAACCTTAATGTTTTAAAGCAAGATATTCAAGTGGGATATTCAATGTGTTAGAACAAAGGTTGTTGTTTTTTTCCTGCAAGAGAAGGTGCAGAGTTACTGATCTGAAGGAGCAGCAATTTTATCCATCAGCAGGTGCAATGACGGAGTCAGGGGGTGACCAGTGGTGACCTTGGCCCCCATAAGTCAATTAGAGACCGTGACCAAGTGAAGATTCAACGAGTCTTCTGGCTTCCTTCCTTAGATAGAGAACTTTTACTAAGTGGCTTTTGGCTGTATGTGAACATTGCAGTTCAGTGCCCTGAGACAACCTCTTTTATTTGGTGCTACTGCTATATAAATAAATTGAATTGAATAAAGTAATCTTGGGCCTCCTCAATCATTTGAGAAAACTATACTTTTAAGCAATATAAAACCTAGAAAGCTAAAGGGCGAGATACACTCGAGCGTCCTCACGATACGCCAATACGCAGCGTACGTATGCCCCGTACGCAGCGTAGCCCCGCGTAGCCCCTCAGGGCAAGTACGCGCAAAAGTATTTTTTTACTACGCATACGCGATTCGCATACGCGATGCGCGGTGTCTGACCTAAACTTCCCCGGCTCCGGACTGTTTTGTATGTTACACAAATGAAATAAATTCCTCTTTTTTATCGCTGATCGGGCCTTTTCTTTTGTTTTTTTGCCTAAAGTCAAGTAACCGCTTCTTCCTCCGTTCACTCGATGAATGAAATGAATGAATTCAGGTCCTACCTGGGTGCGCGATGTTTTATATATTCCCTGGTGGGCTGTGGTGGGCTGTGGGCTGCAGGAAAAGCACTCCCTGTTATTATTTTTATTTCTGAGAGAACTTTTTATAACATATATAGTAGAAAGACCGTATCAGAACACCGCAGAAGTCTGAGCGAGCTGCTCACGATAGGTTTCACTTTGAGCTGACTGAAATCTGTCAATCATTTCAGTAGGCGTGTCAAAGTGACCAATCAGCGAGCTCAGTTGAGTCCTCTCCGTGGAGCGAAAAACTACCGGAAGTGACGATCGGAAGTGACGGTACGGAGGAAATGACGTAGAATTTGGAGCGAAAACACGAGAATCTACGCGAGAACATCAGCCGAGCTGTAGCAGAGGCTCCGTATACGCGCGTATACGGGCATATACGCGCGTATACGGAGTCTGCTTCACTGTATCTCGGCCTTTAGTTAAACTTTTCTCAAATGATAAGGAGTGGCCTGTTTACATAAATATATGGCTGCATGCAGCCATCTTGGATTTTCACATAACAGCCCAGTTTTGGAAAGGAACCTTTCCCTAGATGCAGCCACACGTCAAAATGGAAGTTAGTACTTCACCTTTTTTCAAGTTATCGCTCGCAACATGAACGGGCGGATGGATGGGGACAGTAAATGACATTTGTGTTCTGTGGACCTCAAGCAGCCCGGGGCAAGCTGCTCACTAAAACAAAGCCATCTGTGCAGCAAAGCCTGGAGGTGACACCTGGCCTTTAGAAACTGTAGATATTTGTGCGTACAGCAACACAGTCGCTGCTCATCAGCAGACGGCAGGAGACAACAGAGCTGCAGGGAGGAAACACCACAGCAGGTAACCAGACGAGTGTCCCCAGAGGAGCTGAACAGTCTGCCTGCACCAACTGGACACCGATTCGTCACTGCTGACTGAAAAGGACCATCAAGGTTTTTTGAAGAGGTATTCTGTGATAACGTTATGAACAATTAATATCTAACCTGCTGCAGATGGCTTTTTGAATGACCAACTTGAGCTGTAAGCTCAGTCACAATATTAAATGCCTTTAAATGTCTAAAAATCTTGACTATAAAGAAGCTTGTCCGGTAGGACTGGAAAGCACCTTGCATGGTAGTCTGCCGCTACCAGTGTATGAATGTGTGTAACATTCAATGTGTGTAGCGCTTTGAGATTTTCACTAATGAAAAGCGCGTTATAAATTGAATTCATTATTATTATTATTGTCTCCTCTGTCGGAGCTGTGGGGCTTAAAGAATTATTTAAAGTGAAAATTGAAACTACAGTATATTCAAAACTTTTCATGCAAACGTGATCGTGATGAGTTTCATATCAAAACGAGGTAAGCCACATTGAAACAAATATTTGTAATGCTTTTATTTACGCAACAATTTTAAATCAGACAATTTGAATAGAAATATTTTTGTAGAAAAGGCCACGCTTTTTATTTTTCATTCTTTGTAAGCCGTAATAATCAAAATTACAAGAAATAAAGGCTTGAAATATTTCACTCTGTTGTGTATACCTGTATACAT